>CM022303.1:557015413-557166309 GCA_011799875.1 Thinopyrum elongatum | reverse complement strand
TGCTACAGAACTGATCTACGTTCCAAGATACATGCAGAAGTATAGATCTGTTAGGACTTCTGCTTTCAGTTTTTGGTAAGCAAAAAGGTATGTTGGGGCATCCATAGCAAGTTGAAATCACCCGCATAAACAAATAGTTAGTCAGGATAAAAGACATAGTACTATTTGAGCTGTGAGGTTCTCATAGAAAAGATCTATCTAGAATCCTCACTGCAAAGAATTACGTAGTCCATGAGCCAAAGGGGGTGTCCGAACAAACAACCAAATGTGCAATTGATTTTGACAACCTATATCCATACTAATAAACTTTTTCCAGACAGTACTAAAAGAAATTGTCAATGAATGATGATGAAAAATTCAAAAATGAAAGACAAAAATTTGGTCATATGACACCGGATCTTCCACAAGAATCAAAGTCTCCTCGGATTGGGGGGCCAATAACTTCAAGGCTCGTCTTGTAGTACTGAGTCCTCTCGAGCCACAAAACAAACAGGAAAAACACGATGACCACAAGAGAATGATAGTGCTACGACAGCCAACGACTGATTGTGATCAAGACGGGGTATTGAGGGAATCGTACGATGCCGCTAATGAGTCAATAAAGAATCCAGTGATTCTTCATGCATTGGCTTTTTAATTTGAGATTAAGTTTCTCATAAAAAATTTCTTTGATTGCAATGTTTATTTTTCAAAATAGCCATAAAAAAACTTCAACTTTCAGGGGAATAGTTTCACCTTCCAAAGAAATGATTTATATGCAAATCTGAGGACGCCACATAGGTTTGTTGACAACTCATGGGAGACTTGCCAAAAAGCTTTTGTGATTTCGCAGCTACTAGGCACAACGGAACCATCGGGGCGCTCAATATGGCTACCCTTCTCCGGCAAGTTTCACAGCTCCCTGCAGCTGCAATAAGCAATCAAAAACACATCATCATGCACTTGAGTCCACTCAGCCAGGCATAAACAATGAAATAATGTAATTGTGATCATGGTCAGTCGCCTCACTACATCCTGTCCAAACTCCCAAGCTCCCTTGGCCCTCGATTCTCGCAACCTCTCGCGATAAGGTTCCAAGTCGAACTCTAGATCCCTGTTGTTCGTGTTCCAATTCATGGTGTGGGCACCAGTGATGGACACTGGATTGGGCCCGTCGACGCGATTGATCCCGTGGGCGCAGTCCGTCTCCATATGTTGAAGGGCTGAGTTCTGCCGCAGACCACACCGCTAAAAGAACATAGGTGGTTTGCCGTAGTGACACGGAACGTTGTAAACCTATGCCGGGACCGGTGGACGACGGCGCCTGACCACGAGAGGTACGCCTCCAGCCGTGACCTCGACGGATCAGTCAAAGATGCGCAGTGTGGACCCCGCAGCCTGAACCCTATGCTGGATGACTTCGGCGACGAACGATGCCGGGACTGCGAGACAGCCATCTACTCCTCGCGCGACCTCCGTACGGACGGCGGCTAAGATTTTGCTGGGCGAAAAAGTAGTATTTGGCTTGGTGTTTTTTATCTCCGAAGACGCACGTAAACCTGATGGACTTCTTACCCAAGTTGTTATACTGATTTTTTTACTATGGTTTGGATGGAGATGCCTATGTTTTTTAGGCAAGCAAACACACTACGTAGGACCTAGGGGAGAGAAGGCAACATATGCAAACCAACCACGAAACAGACAGAAAAACAAAGTGTTGTATTAGATTCTATCTCATCGTCAATCTTTATGGTTAATACAAAATCAAAGGATATAATGGGACGATGGATGGAGAACTATGAAAGCATCCTAACTTTATTTATATATATATATAGATATATATATATATATTATATATATATATCTAATATACGCACCACACTCTCCCGATCTCCTGATCCCATTGACCCACTCAAGCTCGCCCCGAAACCTCCCCGCCCCACAAACAGCGCACCCCCCCCCCCACACACCCCCCGCCGCCGGTCAATGCGCGCCCGCCCCAAACCTCCCCGCCGCCGGTGCCACACGCTCTACCGTGGACCCCCACCACCCCGACGCCAGTGTCGCGCCCCGCCCCGAACCTCCCTGCCGTCTGGTACCGGCCCAACCATCCACGCACTGGCCGGGGTCACGCCGCCGGTGACCCCCTCGCCGCGCCCGTCGACGGATCGACCGCTGGTGGAACATCCCAACGGCATGGGATCGAAAACTCCCGAGTCCAAAGGCCCACATTCCCTTCCGGCGACTGCCCCCAGCCCCCCAACCGCCCGTTCCTCTGGCACCCGGCACGCAGGCGCGCCCCGCCTCCCTCCGGCCACATGCCCCCAACCTCCAGCCAAATCCATATTACGACGTTCGCGCGCCGTCCCACAACCGCTGTCCGGTTCGCTTGCCTGCTGCTCCTGCCAATGGGTTGTCTGCTCATTTCGATGGAGTCACTTGCAATGTGCCTCGGCGTGGTGGGAGAAGACCTTTCAGGACGAATGCCGAGGCATCCTGCCACTGCATCGTAACCATCATTGCTCCAAGGCCAACATCCTTCCGTGAGCTCCAGGCAACCTCTGCGGCCGGTCAAGTTCTTGACGAGGGCGGATATGGCCACCTTCTTCTTTTTGTGTTGCTCGGCAGGACCGCATCACCTACAGGTCATCTCCACTTAGCCAATTGTGTGGCCTTCGTTGCAAACCCAGTAGGTTGCCTACACGAAACAGTATTGTTTTTTAGTAACGATTCAGCAGGTGTGATTACTCACCACAAAATCTTATGCTTATTCCAACAATGATGAATTTAAAGTTGAAGTTACAAGCATCTCGAACAAATATTACTACGCCATAATTCTAATAGACTGATCCTTTCTATCATCCGTTGATTTTTGGGTGTGTGAATGCGGCATTTTCTGAATTTTGATCTTGTCTCCTTTAGTACTCCTCGAGCCACCACTTCGCCTCAAACCGAACGAAGGCAAATTAAGAAAAGCATCTCAAACAATTTCATATAAAAAGGGATTTCTCTGTTAAAACCTAAATTTCAATTTTAAAATACAAGAAGGGTCGATGTTATTAGGAAAGAAGATTTTTTCCTAGTTACTAAAAGAAAATAAACCAAGAGTCCAAATTATGTTATACAAAATTTAGATTTTTTTCTCGTTATTACAGAATGAAAACAAGAAGTCCAACAATAAAAAAACAAGAAGTTCAAATTTTAAAAATAGAGAAGTTCAATATTTAAATAAAACTATGGACTTTCTTTAAATAACAAAGAAGTTTCTAAATAAAAAAAAATCTAGAAGTTCAAATTTAAATAACGGACCGGTTCAATATTTATAACAAAACTAAGACTTTTTTTCGTTACTAAAAGAAATAAACTAAGAAGTCCAAATTACAAAAATAGATCAATTCCATATTTATAAAAAAACATAAATTTTCCTTGTTACCAAATAAATAAAATCAAGAAATTCAAATTAAAAAAGGAAGTAGTTCGATGTACGTGGAAAACCCAAAATTCTTTCTAATTCTAGAAAAAAAAAAGTGCGAAGTTCAATTTAATTTAGAAAAGTTTGATGCTTATTGAAAAACTTATTTTTTTCGAAGAATAAAACTATGGAGTTTAAATTAAAATAACAAAGAAGTTCAAAGTTCACAAGAAAGTCGGATTTTTAGTTCTTGTTACTAAAGAACAAAATGAAGAAATTGAAATTAAAATAAAGGAACAACTAAAAAAAGTTCATATTCAAAAAACTATTTTCGAAAAAATAACACTACTTGGGTGTCCAAAAAAAGAGAGTTGAACACACGAAAACTATTAGTTGACGACTGAACCTTGGGAATCCAAGGTTGTAAAAAAATGTTCCATTCTAAAACATCATGTAACTAAAGTGAACAATAACAAAAATATGAGAAAAGGCAAAAAATGTACACTCATTTAAAAAATAGAAGTTCAAATTAAAATAGCGGAGCAGTTCGATTGTTTATTATAAAACTGGGATTTCAACTTTACTAAAAATAAAGCAAGAAGTTTAAATATAAAAAGTAGATCGGTTCAAAAATTATACAAAAAATGGTATTTTCCACATTTCTAGAAAAAACTAGAGGTTCAAATTTAAATTACGGAGAAGTTTAATGTTTCTTAAAAACCTAAGAAAGTCAAATAAAAAAATAGAGTAGTTCCAAAAGTTTGTAAAAAATAGTTTGTCCCTTGTTTCTATAAAAATCTAGAAGTTCAAATTTAAATAACGGAGCGGTTCGATGTTTATTACAAAACAAAAAAGTCCAAATTACAAAAATAGAGATGTTCAATATTTAAAACAAACTAAGATTTTCCTTGTTAGTAAAGAAATAAAAACAAGAAGTTCAAATTAAAGTAACAGAGTAGTTCATGTATACGAAACACTCAAATTCTTTCTGTTCGTAGAAAAACAAAAGTATCAAGTTCAATTTTTAAAAAATGTTTGATGCTTATTTAAAACCATATTTTTTCCTAAAGATAAAAACTAAGAAGTTCAAATTAAAATAACAGAAAAGTTCAAAGTTTATGAACAATTAGAATAACAGAGCATTTCATTTTCCGCTGTTAAACCGAGAAGTTCTAATTAAACTAAAAAAGGAGTTCAATAAAAAAATTGGATTTTTTTGTTTCCAGAAATATAACTAAGAAGTTCAAATTTTAAAAACAAAGCACCACGATATTTCTATACGAAGAACGAAACTAGGCTCGCCTACAATAATATTAACTCTCGAAGTTCATATTTAATAAATTGGAGAGTTCGAACAAAATGAGAAAATAAAGAAAAAGAAACATATGTTTTTACAAAAAAAGCTCATGGATTTTTTCCTTTCTTTGGAAAATGGATTTTCCTCATTTCTAAAATAACCTGGAAGTTCAAATTTAAAATTTGATCGTTGAAAATATATAAAAAAACATGCATTTCCCCATTTCTAGAAAAAACTTCGATTTCAAATTTAAAAGACAAAGAAGTCCATTGTTTATTACAAACCCAAGAAGGTTCAAACACAAAAAAACAAAGCATCTCAACACAAATTGATATAAAAAAAGATTTATCCGAAGTTCAAATCTAAAAAAAGAAAGCGCAGCAATTCGACAGTTATACAAAATTCAGATTTTCTCATTATTAAGGGATTAAAAAGAAGTTCAATTATAAAAAATAGAGCAGTACAACATTCAAAAAATGATTTTCACCGTTTCTAACAAAAAAACTCTAGAAGTTCATATTAAATAAGGGAAATGTTCAATATTTATTAGAAAACTAGGATTTTTTCTCTTACTAAAGAAAATAAACCAATAGTCCAAATTACAAAAATAGAGCAGTTGATATTTATAAAAAAACACATAGATTTTTATTGAGTTTTTAGGATTTATGGGTTGAAAAGCAGAAGTTCAAAGTGAAGACAAACAGCGGTTCAACTACTACGTGAAGTGTGTTTCATATAAAAAATAAAAAGGCACAAGTCTAAAAAGACTTTTGCTAGAAATTCACGGTGGTCGGCCCAGGAAAGTTCAAAAATTATTGTGAAGGAGGTTCACCGTGGATTTACATGTGCAAAAAAATACACAAAAAAAATATTGTGCAAATCGATGAACGGGTGAGAAATTACGTAAAATTTACGGAAAGCAAGTTCAAAGGGAAAACAGCGAACAGTTCGACTACTACACCAAATGTGTTTTCAGATGAGAATAAAGAAGAATAAAAAAACTAAAAGACTAAAAGGGTTGATGGAAGAAGTTACGGTTCCTCCCGATGCAATTCAACATCTCTAGTGCGAGACGTCCAACTTTTAATTACATGTTAAAAAAAATGGAAAACGACATTGTTTGCCATTTTTAATATTGCTCTCAAACGGCAACGAATTTGTAACAAGTGTCTACATGAAAAAGTTGCTCCTGTCCATAAGCTTTCCAATGGTATATTATATCCACATTCCCATGAGCAGTTTAAAAGTTTCATTATACCGTAAAAACACGTTTTTACGTTATAAAAAAAAAATTGAACCATCGTGACTATGAAAAAATGATCAACATGGAAAAGTTGCGTGTTTTAACAGTTTCCATCGGTATTCATTTGCTCAATTCTGGTAAGTGTGGGGAGTTACGGGCAAAAAACAGCATGTGAAGAACGGAGTGAAGTTCAAATAGAACTGCCATAGAAGTTCAAGTACTTCACGCAGTGCATTTCTTTCGCGATGAAGGCAGAAAATCATGATCTCGCCATTTTCTAAATTACTTGAAAACGGCTGGGAATTAGAGAAAACTTTACATACGAAAAAGTTTCTCATTTTCGATACTATCCAACGCTATATTATTTGTCCTATTCGAAAGTTTGCAAAATTACGACCAAAAAATTTTTTTAAACCATTTTCAATATTGACTTAAAACCGTAAATAAGTTGAAGAAACATTATATACCAAAAAGTTCGTATTTCTTCAAGCTTTCCAACGCCATATCATTTGCTGCATTCCGACGTAGGGTTAAAAAATTAACTCAAAAATACAAACTCAGTGGAACTTGGACCGTTTTCTAAATTACTCTTAAACCGTTCAAAATTAGAAAAAAAACAATGTACGTGAAAAGGGAGCGCATTTACATAACCTTTCCAACGCCATATCATTTGCCTCAATTAGATTAACTGTTAGAAATGGCACCAAAAATACGAACTCAGTTGTCCGGTTTCGAAATTCACGATTTTTCAAATACCTTTAATCATAGGGAATTAGAGAAAACATTCTACATGTGGAAGGAGCAATTTGCAGCAGCTTTTCAACTCCATATTATTTTCCTCATGCCGATAAACGGGTTAAAAAATGGGCTCGAAAATATGATTCATGTTTTTTATTGAAGAAATAATAGTTTTCAAAACTGCTCTTAAAACCGCTTAGATTTTGCCAAAATTTAACTTGGGTCATGAACCGTCTCCTTGAAGATAAATATGCATACTTTCCAGTCTGGGAACAACACCAAGGATGAGTTTATAACAAAACAACACCACATAATGAAACATGACACCTATTGCACACAATGAAATGAGCATTACTACATGTGGCGCTGTGTAAAAACTAGGCATACCTTCGAACTGGACCTTCAGGTACTCTTGGAGAGCCTACTTTAGTGACAGTCAAACCTTTATGTCACCTATGAGTTATACAAGCCCCCACTATAGCAGCCCATAGTGTTTAAATCGTTGACAAGCTCTGTTAAGTAACAACAAGTAATCAAAGCAAAAAGTCCTAGAAATGGCTGGTTGATACAAACAAGCAATTGAACAGATATGTGAGCAAATCTTGCACAACACTGAATTACATATCAAGAAAAGAAGCATAGAAGGAGGCTTAAAGACCATCACTTGACTGACTAGATATAAGGGGCATTTAAACATCTTGTGCAACGTATGAACTAACATAAACAATGCATTATTCAGATTCTATAATGAATGCACATGATTAGGTTATGCCATGTATGATGATGCCTAAATGTAAACTATAGTAGGCACGAGTGATTCATCATTGCACGCAAATTGAATTGCAGGTTAAGGGCCAGTTCTATTCCAACTTTCAGAGTTATTGTCAAAATAAGCCATAAAATATGTAAAAACTTGTTTTTGAGTATGGGCTTTGGCTTAACTTATTTCGCTTTGGGGGGGTGCTTCGGGTAGAAGCTCAATAAAAATTGAAGGGAAGGGAATAGCGAAATGCCTCTGTTGTCTGCCTATATTACACTAAAATGCCACTGCTAACGCCCGCGTCAACACTGACCCTCAAGTAAAAACAAACCGCAAGCGTTCATTACCCTGCCGCTTGCATCTCCTCTCCCCTTTCCTCTACCTCAATCCTACCTGCAGCGCTAGGGTTCCTCCACCGAGCCGCCGCCACTAGTCCCATCTGGCCTGCTCCTCGACGATGCTCTGTCCAGCTAGGTATACATGGCCGTGGGGTAGGGCCAAATCTCCCCGGCTGCTCCTCCCTCGGGCGCTTGCCCCTCATCTCATGGTCTCCAGCAGCTGCTCCGCTATGGTCCGTCAATGCACTACTCCGGCGGTCGTCGCAAACTACAGGCCGATGCCCCACTCCGACACAGGCACCTCGTTCCCCCTCCCCTCCTACCAGGCACGTGGCCTTCAGGTGCTGTTGAAGGATGAGCTCGTCCAACAAGGTGAGGATCTCCTCGATTTTTGCCAAATTTTATTCTGATCCGCTATAAGATGAATTACTATGAGCTGCTGCTATATGATGCATTGCTATGAGTTGATCTGTGCTGCTATATGATGAATTGCTATGAGTGCTCTTACTGCTTATGATGAATTGCTATGAGCTGCTGCTGCCTATATATGAGTTCTATAAGCTTTCCTGCTGCTGTATATGAGAATTGCTAGAGCTTCTCCGTGTTGCTGCTATATGATGAATTGACTATGAGCTGTTGCTGGGTATATAATGAATTGCTAGCTGCTGCTGCTGTATGATGAGTTGCTATGAGCTGCTGCTGCTATATTGATGCTTTTAGGTGGTGCTGCTATATGATTATATAACCGCCACTTGGACCATCGAATTTGATTAAAATAATAGTTCTTCATTTAAATTTAGGCAATGCATTCTTCATTTAATGTAGGCAAGGGCCTCTCTATGGAAGACATTGACCAAAGTAGATTGCGCCAAGTAAATAGTATCTTTGTATTTGCATTTTGACAAATATTGATGGTGTGTTTTCCTATATATTAATTACTGCATTGGGTTCAATTTGTGTATGTTTGCAAGTCAAAATTAATTTTCATATGGGCAGCAAGCAAATGACAAAATATAATGCAATCTAGACTTTTCACTAATCATACCACAGATAAGAAGAAAAGGAGGCAATGAAAAGAATGGTGGCTTATTTCTGGAGCTTATATTCAAAGGTGCTATTTTCTAGGATAACTCAAAATAAACTGTCCCTAAGAACCCTGGCCAACAAAGCACTGACATACAAATAACATGTCACGAATTGAGCAATGGAGTGACTACCATAGCACACGTATCGGCTCACCGCTGTGTGGCACCCAGGCTCAGAGAACCCGGAACGCCCCGTATTCCAGCCCAGAGATCGAGGAGAAGTCTTCTGGATATTGGCACACTTAGCATAGAACAAATCAGCTCTTTATTACAAGCTATATGGGTACAAGGGGATTACATCGGCACGGCGACACTTAGCCTACCACGGTTGCTCTATGAAAGCAGCAGAAACAACACGAAGCAGTGGAATAACTACTGGCAGCGAACACGATCACGATGATGAACTCCACTCCGCAGGGACCCTGGCTGGAACGCTTATCCTAGCTCGCAAACAAGGAATCCACGGCAAACAAGCAATCAAATCCGGCACATGACCTGCAAACTGGCATGGGACGCCAGGTCAGTACATTGAATGTACTTGCAGATCAAGAAACCAAAAGCAATCAAGACAAACAACAGCATGGTAATTACAGTTTACTTAGGAATGATGACACCGATACTATCGAAGAACATGGCCTATACAAGATGATCTGATACAGCTAGAACAAATGGCATTGCATGAACGAATGAAACATGATGATACTAGCATGCAACACTGATGACACTATCAGCACCAACTTCTCTGCTCGGGTTACCGTCGTAAACTATCACATGCATCAGCTTACCATCGACCGAATCCACAATCATCTCAGGATCCAATACAAGCTTGGGTATTAACAACCGTAGTAATCATTACATGACAACAAGCAGCTTCACACTTTACCCGTGATTCTGCATGAACACCACCAATCACTAACGGAATCCAATCTTTGCCGTCTGCCACTTCTTTGCGTCAGCTAGTGGACGGCAAAGAAAGGCTTTGCCATCAGCCCACCAGAAACTGACGGCAAAGAGAGAAGCGGACGGCAACGGATGGCTTTGCCATCAGCATATCTTTGCCGTCGCTAGCGGACGGCAAAGAGTGTGTGGGTGGCGGGCGTACGACGGGGACTAATGCCCTCTTCTTTGCCGTATGCTGGTGCAACGACGGAGAAAACAACTTGCCGTCACGTCAGCAGACGGCAAAGAAGATGGCCGGTAGTTCATCCGTTTCACACCCCGGCCCCACCCCACTAGGTACGCTCTTTGCGTCTGCTGGCAGACGGCAAAGAGCTGTGACTACAGATAAGGGGCGCGGCGACTGTCGCCCGATTGTCCATTCGCTACTCTCTCCCTGCCGGAGCCGCCCGGGACGCCCTCACCCCTGCCGCCCCCCGCGCCGCGCCGCCTCCCACCCCGCCTAGCCCCACCACCTCCCTGGCCGCCCCTGAGTCCTCCCCCACCACTCCGCCGCCACCCACGTGGTTGTTCCTGCGCCCGCCCCCGGCCCCCTTCCTCACGTTCTGCGCCTACGCCGCTTTCCAGACAGCCTTGCAGCCGCCATCGCCCCGCCCCCGCCTCGCGCCTTCCGTCTCGACGATATCGCTCTCCGTCCCCGCACTCCCCGCCCTCCCTAGAAGCTTCCATCCGCCGCCGCCCACCCCACCGCAACAAACCCGGCCTTACCGCTCGGCCTGCCATGCCCGGCGCCGCCCCGGCCCCCTCATCGTGGTGAGTTTTTTTTCTTCTGTTTTTTAGGATTTGTTTTATTTGTTAGTTTAGGTTTAAGTTTAGTTTCAGTTATTTAGTGTAGTTTAGGTTCGTTTAGGTTAAGTTTGTTTATTATTTTAGGTTACATTTAGTTTATAGTTTTAATTGTTTTGTTTTTTCCCTGTTTTTAAAGAATTACTCAAGAAAGATGAAAAAAAGAAAAGAAGAAGAGGAAAGAAAGAAGCACAAAAAGAACACTAATGAGTTAGAAAAGAAGAAGATGAAAAAAAGAAGTTAGAAGTTTTTAAGTGAAGTGAAAAAAAGAATAGGAAAGAGGGCGCCCAGGGACGCGCGGGTTAGGGGGTTCCTCTGGGGGGGGTGGGTTTGTTCGGATGTGAACCCTAAATAGACAATTATCGTCGGGCGAGGTACATGTGGCCGTCGGTGTCGAATACTAAATCTCACGTCCCACAAGTGACGCCGATCGCTCCGTGTCCCAAGCAACTGTTCCGGCGTCGATGGCGGTCGACACCATTGCGAATTTTGTCTGGCAGCCTCTGCGATGGACGAGTAAAAGGCAATGTTTGAAACTTGAAACAACCAAACTGACTCCAAGTCGTTTGATGTTTGAAATTTCAAACTTGGCTTTAATCCTCATCGCAGAGGCTGCCAGACAAATTCACACAGGTGTTCGACGCTCATCGGCCACCAGAACTATTGTTGACGGCGCCGGGCCGCCGGATTCACTTGTGGGATGGATCTAGTGTTCACCGCGACCGTCCGCCTCATGTAAATTGCACCGATGGGAGTTGCTATTTAGTTTACCCCGGGATGAGGGAGTAGGGGGTCGTTGGTCGATGGAAACCTCTAAATAGCAAGTACGTCGTGTGAGAATACATGGGTGGCTTCGGTGTCGAACACTACATCCACGCCCACAATTGACGCCGGCGTCCGGCTCCCACAGCACAGTTCTCGGCGTCGATGGCGGTCGAACACGCATTGCGGATATTTCGCCAAGGTGATGACCGTCATCGGCACCAGACTATTGTTGCGGGACGCCGGGGGGCGACGGCTTCACTTGTGGGCGGGGATATAGTGTTCAACGCCGTTGGAAGCGCCACATGTATCTCGCCACCGATGAACACTGGCGATTAGGGTTTCCATCGACGACCAGAAACCCTAACACTTGCTATAGGGGTCTCAATATCAATATTGCGTTGACACGTGCTATCATTCAAAAGGGTTACTGCTAAAATATGCATGCATTTGAAATTTATAATCGTTGATTCTCTGTAGAAATGGTCAAAAGTTATCCATGGACAGCCCGAGTATGTGTAGATTGGGTTCGTTGTCCCATAGCTCAGCTCGGATCCGATGAGAATTCGTTTTCAGTGCTCCCTGTTGTCTTCCGGAGGGTCCACATTATCTATGCTTATGCCGAGACGTGTATCAGGAGGAAAAAAAGGGGAGGTGATGACCGGAAATTTGGTCGGATCCGGAGCAGAGGCAGGGGAAAAGAACCCGATCTACACATACTCGGGTGGGATTAGGGACATATAGTTACCATTAGCGTTTGTAGGTTGCATGGACGTAATAAAAACTGACAAACTCCATTAACTTGATGTATATGGTTTGATTCATTATGTATATATTTCTGTGTGTCAGTAGGAAGTCAATATGAGTGATTGTGCATGGAGTACACCGGTTACACTAGTCAGAAAGTTTGGGGACGAGAGGAAGGAAGGCAATGGTTTAAAAAAAAACCAAGGGGTTGGTTAGAGCCGCATTTGCAAATGGCCAGGAATTTAAGCTGGTTGCCCCCGGTGCCGTTGCGACAACTATAAAAAGAGGGAAACGAGTTTGTGAAATGGAAAGAATGACAGAGAAGTTTGGTTTTACGCATGGTTACCTGGTCTGGAAAGAAATGGTGAGTTTCTGCAAACGTGCCCGAGCCGAGGTTGTCCGTTCTGTATTTTAAATTTGAAATTTAGGTTTTTAACAGAGAAAATCCCTTTTTATATGAAATTGTTTGAGATGCTTTTCTTAATTTGACCTTCGTTCGGTTTTGAGGCGAAGTGGTGGCTGCGAGGAGTACTAAAGGAGACAAGATTCAAAATTCAGAACATGCCGCATCTGCACACACACAAAAATCAAACGGATGGATAGAAAGGATTCAGTCTATATAGAATTATGGCGTAGTAAGTATATTGTTCGAGATGCTTGTAAAACTTCAACTTTAAATTCATAATTTGTTGGAATAAATAGAGGATTTTGTGTGAGTAGTACGAACACCTGCTGGAATCGTTACTAAAAAACAATACTGGTTCGTGTAGCAACCTACTGGGTTGCAACGAAGGCACACAAATTGGCTAAGTGGAGATGACCTGTAGGTGATGCGGTCTGCAGGAGCAACTACAAAAAGAAGAAGGTGGCCAGATCCGCCCCTCGTCAAGAACTTGACCGGCCGCAGAGGTGCCTGGAGCTCACGGGAAGGATGTTGGCCTTGGAGCAATGAAGGTTACGATGCAGTGGCAGGATGCCTCGGCATTCGTCCTGAAAAGGTCTTCTCCCACCACGCCTGAGCAGCATTGCAAGTGACTCCATCGAAATGAGCAGCAACCATGGTGGCAGGAGCAGGCAGGGAAGCAGAACCGGCAGCGGTGGTGGGGCGGCGCGCGACGGCGGTAATGGAGTTGGCTGGAGGTTGGGGGCATGTGGCCGGAGGGAGGGCGGGGCGCGCTGCGGCCTGCCAGAGGGGAACGCGAGGGGGCGGGGGCAGTCGCCGGAAGGGAATGTGGGGCCGTGTGACTCGGGAGGTTTTCGATCCCATCGCCGTTGAGGATGTTCCAGCGGTCGATCCCGTCGACGGGGGCGGCGGCGAGGGGGTCACCGGCGGCGGGGACCCGGCCAGTGCGGGAGTGGTGGGGCCAGGTACCGACGGCAGGGAGGTTCGGGGCGGGGCGCGACACTGGCGGCGGGGTGGGGGGGTCCACGGTAGAGCGTGGCACCGGCGGCGGGGAGGTTTGGGGCGGGGCGCAGCACCGGCGGCGGGGTGTGTGGGGGGGGGTCCGCGGTGGGGCGGGGAGGTTCGGGGCGAGCTTGGTGGCAATGGGATCAGGAGATCGGGGAGAGGTGGTGCGTATATATATATATATATATATATATATATATATATATATAAAGTTAGGATGCTTTCATAGTTCTCCATCCATCGTCCCATTATATCCTTTGATTTTGTATTAACCATAAAGATTGACAGATGAGATTTAAGAATCTACACTTTGTTTTTCTTGTCTGTTTCGTGGTTTTTGCATATGTTGCCTTCTCTCCCCTAGGTCCTACGTAGTGTGTTTGCTTGCCTAAAAAAACATAGTGCATCTCCCATCCAAACACTAGTAAAAAAATCAGTATACAACTTGGGTAAGAAGTCCATCAGGTTACGTGCTCTTCGGAGATAATAAACACCAAAGCCAAATACTACTTTTCGTCCCAGCAAAATCTTAGCCGCCGTCCGTACGGAGGTCGCGCGGAGGAGTAGAGTGCCTTCTCGCAGCCAGGATCGTCGTCGCCGAAGTCATCCAGCATAGGGTTCAGGCATGCTGGGCCAGCACTGCGCATCTTGACTGATCCGTCGAGGTCACGGCTGAGGCGGAGCCTCTCGTGGCAGGCGCCGTCGTCACCGGTCCGGCATAGGTTTACAACGTTCGTACTAACAACCCACCTTGTTCTTTTGAGTGGAGAAAATCAAGCTAACATATGGAGACGGACTGCCCACGGATCAATCGGCGTCGACGGCCCAATCCAGTTCCAATCACGGTGCCACAACACATGAATTGGAACACGAACAACAGGGATACTAGAGTCGACTTTGGAACCAGTATCGCGAGAGGCTTGCAGAGAATCGAGGGACAAGGGAGCTTGGGAGTTGGGACAGGATGGAGTGAGGCGACTGACCATGATCACAATTACATTATTTCATTGTTTTATGTCTGCTGGAGTGGCACTCAAGTGCATGATGATGTGTTTTGATTGCTTATTGAAGCTGCAGGGAGCTGTTGAAAACTTGCCGGAGAGGCGTAGCCATATTGAGCTCCACGATGGTTCCGTTGTGCTATTAGATGAGAAATCAACAAAAGCTATTTTGGCAAGTCTCCATGAGTTGTCAACAAAACCTATGTGGCGCCTCAGATTTGCATATAAATATTTCTTTGGAAGGTGAAACTTCCCCTGAAAGTTGAAGTTTTTTTATGGCTAATTTTGAAAAATAAAACATTTCAATCAAAGAAATTTTTAAGAAGAAACTATAATGCATCAAAGATTAAAAGCAAAGCATGAAGAATCACATGGATATTATTTATTGGACTCATTAGCGGCATCGTACGATTCCTCAATACCCCCGTCTTGATCACAAATCAGTCGTTGGCTGTCGTAGCACTATCAGTTCTTTGTGGTCATCGTGGTTTCTGTTTGTTTGTGGCTCAGAGGACTCAGTACTACAAGAGAGCTTGAAGTTGATGGCCAATACGATGGAAGACTTTTGATTCTTGTGGAGAGATCAGGTGCATATGACCAAATTTTTGTCTTTCATTTTTGTTTTTCATCATTCAATTGGACAATTTCTTTTAGTACTGTCTGGAAAAGTTATTAGTATGGATATAGGTTGTCAAAATCAATTAGCACATATGAGGTTGTTTGTTCGGACCCCCTTTGGCTCATGACTACGTAATTCTTTGCAGTGAGATTCTAGATAGATACTTTTCTATGAGAACCTCACAGAAATAGTAATATGTCTTTTATCCTGACTAACTATTTGTTTATCGGGTGATTTCAACTTGCTATGCCCCAACATACCTTTTTGCTTACCAAAAACTGAAAGAGAAGTCCTAACAGTCTATACTTCTGCATGTATCTTGAAACGTAGATCATTTCTGTAGCATTCGAACAAATGGTAGTTTGCAGGTTGATGAGCTGGTGGTTCCAGTTCCTTTGGGTTAGGGACGTATGATTTTTCTTGTCTCCCGTTGCAACGCACGGGCATGATTGCTAGTATATATAATGTTCAGTAGCTGCGTGTGGTCTAAATTTGTAACCTGTCTGTGTTTTGGATTTGGCCCCAACATCCAGCTCCTCTGGTGAGCTAAGAGAGATTTCTGTATGCGGGCTGCACAGACTACTATTTTTATAATTTTTAAAATATCACCTGCTTATGCATCATGATGTGTAACATTATTGTTAGTCCTATTTTGCCATGTACAAGATAGTCTGTCTTGCTTGCTTCACTGTTGTACCTATATTTTTGCCCTAGTCATGTGTACTTACAGAAACATTTCAGAATGAAGTGACATCAACACAAAGATCTCAGAGCAGTGCGGCATGGCCGTTACCAAATGATTATGGATTGGAATTGGAATGTGTTGATGTTCTCGAGCATCAACTAGAAGTGGCAAGACAACATATATATGATTCTCAACATGTAATCAAAATGTTTTGGCTGGATGCAGGAGTAAAAAAAAATGAAACAAGACACTGAGGTAACCACAAAAGAATTGGAGATTTTGCAGACTGAAATTTGTGCTATTTGAATTCGGCCAATCCTATTTTTTTGAAGAGATTATAGTTCAAATGGTAAGTTCTGTTGATGCGCGTCCATGATGTATGAGCTTTATTTGCCAAGTGTATGTAATTTTCTGCTTCTGTACCCTTTATTATCACTGGTGCAGAACTATAATGCCCAGTGGATATAATATGCTGTAAATTATATGTTGTATAGTGTAGGATTATTCTTCGTTTCTATGCCTTAGTCTCTTTATTGTATAGTGTAGGTTTTTTAGAGGCGATAGTATAGAGTAGGATAATTCTCTGTATATGCTATATCATTGAAACGGGGGCCAACACGCCCAAATATTACCTGAACGCCATCCGAACAAATAAACATGTGTAGTCAAAGCGGGCCTTAATTGGGCTGGTCAACTAATATTTAGTGGATCCCAATCACTGTGGCCCACCGTAACAACCTTAGCAGGCCGTTAACAGGCCGAAAGCTTGGTAGGGCCATATAAATGGAAACGGCCCGCGGGCCTCTAGCAGGTCGAAATAAATATCAATTTTGTCTCGACCCTTTTACTTGACGGGCCAGTAAGAGGCCGAAAGTGTTTTGGGCCAATACAGGCCCAATTTACGAACTAGGCTTTTAACAGGCCAAAAGTCCCGTCGAGCTGAAATTGTGCCCTGCTTAAAGTGGGTCGCTAATGGACCCAAATTCAGGTGGCACCGACAAATGCCCAACTATTGTGCATGCCGTTAATAGGCCGAAAGACAAAATGGGCTAGAAGTTGGCCCATGTACAGAATGGGCCGAGGAAAGGCCATAAGTCACAACGAGCTAGAAGTTGGCCCAACTACAGAATGGGCCGAGAAAAGGCCGAAAGAAATACCGGCGACATATTGGTCCATATCTTTAATGGGCTGCTAACAGGCCAAAAGAAGGTCGGGCTGTAATTGAGCCCAAAGACATAGCGGACCGTTAACGGGCTGGAACTGACGATGGGCTAGAAATTGTCAAATCTAAAGTGGGCCTTTGATGGGCCGATTCTGTGTAACTCGTATGGGCCATGGTTGTGAATGGGCCTGACGCAAGTAGGCTGCTAATGGGCCAGCCTGCTTATTCTAACAGGCCCGGCCTTTTAACCTGAATGGGCCACTGTTGGGCCGAGCCACGTATCGACTTATCATAGGCGCGTCCCGACCATTGGCTGGATGACATCTGTCCCAAGGCTGAGTTGACGCGTGGATCCTCTGGCGAATAAGAATTTTACACATGGAAAATCCCCATTGGTCAGGGCTGTTAACGGGTTATCGGATCAAAACCAGAACCCGATAGCTTAACGGCGACCCGTTACGGTGGGTGCCATGTGTCGGTTACCCTTGACGAAAACACTTCCTTGACGCGCCATTTATTGTCATGGAAGTGGACACTTCCGTGATGATAATTTTGGTATTGTTATGGAACACTTCTGCGACAGCACAGGCATGACTATCTTGATTCTGTCATAAAATCATCGTGGATGTACATGCATGACAGAAAACGTGATCTACTATCACAAACACGTATCATCACGGAAGTGTATTTTTGTTGTTGTTTATTGATAGGTTGCATTTTACCACTACACATGATGATTTTGATGAATATAATATGCATGTGCTTGCTGCTCCTACTTGCAATTATTATGAGAGAGGAACGACATCCCACCTCTCTATGTTTCCAACACAATAATATTGCAAAAAACTGTTTATGCTATGTATCGGCTTTACTTTGTGTGCACGAATTGTTCTTTTATGACATGCCGATGCATAGGAAGAGAGTTAGACTTTGTTGTTGCATGATATATGTTGCTTTGTGCTCAATACTAAATTACAAATCATTGTTAATTAAAATTGGCTTTGATATACATTAGGATCCGGGTGGATCCATTACTGGAGCACTTTATGCCTAGCTTAATGGCTTTAAATAAAGCACTGCCAGGGAGACAACCCGGAAGTTTTGGATAGTCATTTTATTCTGTTGAGTACTTTTATAAAGTTTAAAAACAAAAAATATATAGGGGAACCTAAACTTTTTAAAAAGAAAAGTAAAAGTAAGAAAGACGAGCACCGTTGAAGTGGGGGAGCTCCTTGAACTTTGCTCATGCCCATGGAAACTTTGCAAATCTTGAATTACAGAAAATTTTCAACAAAAATAATTATCCCCTTGTACAAATTCATTGTATTATAAAAATAATATGCCAAGATTTGCCTTTAGGATGATTAGATTGCTTGTTTGGTATGTGCAGTGCAAAAACAGAAACTTTGGCTGTAGTGCGTGAATTTACCTTTTTTACTGGAACGTCAAAAGTTCCCAAATTTTTTACACATTACTTCTATGCATATTTTTTATTTTGTCCTAATTTTTCAGAATTTTTGGAGTTATGAAATTATGGTCAATGTTCAGATTACTCTAGACTGTTCTATTTTTCAAAGATTCTATTTTTTATGCATTGTTTTGCGTGTTTTGATGAATCTATGGATTGTATCGGTGATATAAGCCGTGGTGAAGTTTGATAACAGTAGTTATAATGCCAAAATAAAATATGAATGGGTTTGCAACAGTACTTAAAGTGGTCATTTCCTTTATTATACTAACAGATCTCACGAGGGTTTTCTTAAGTTTTTTGTGATTGAAGTTTTCAAGTTTTGGGTGAGATCACGATGGATGAAGGAATAAGGACTGGTGAGAGCCTAAGCTTGGGGATGACCGAGGCACCCCAAGGTAATATTCAAGGACTCCCAAGCAACTAAGCTTGGGGATGCCCCGGAAGGCATCCCCTCTTTCTTCTAACGACCATCGGTAATTTTACTTGGAGCTATATTTTTATTCGTCACATGATATGCGCAAATTCTTCCAGCGTCTATTGTTTTTAGTTTTCCTTTTTCTTTTATGCACTATGCTGGTATGAGATATTCCTTGGTTGATTTATAGAATGCTCTATTCACTTCACTTATATCTTTTGAGTATGGCTTTATAGAATGCTTCATGTGCTTCACTTATATCTTTTGAAGTTTGGATTGCCTATTTCTCTACATAGGAAAATCGTCATTTGTAGAATGCTCTTTTGCTTCACTTATATTTGTTAGAGCATGGGCAAATCTTTTGTAGAAAGAATTAAACTCTCTTTCATCACTTATATCTATTTAGAGAGTCAACAGGAATTGGCCATTCACATGGTTAGTCATAAAATCCTACATAAAACTTGTAGATCACTGAATATGATATGCTTGATTCCTTGCAATAGTCTTGCGATATAGAGATGGTAATATGTGGGAGGTACTAGTGAATGATTATGGTTTAGTAAGAATATTGCTGTTAAGGTTTGTGATTCCCGAAGCATGCACGTATGGTCTCTCGTTATGCTATGAAATTGGAGCATGATTTATTATTGATTGTCTTCCTTATGAGTGGCGGTCGGGGACGAGCGATGGTCTTTTGCTACCAATCTATCCCCCTAGGGGCATGAGTATTAGTACTTTGCTTCGAGGGATAATAAACTTTCACAATAAGTATGTGAGTTCTTTATGACTAATGTGAGTCCATGGATTATACGCACTCTGACCTTTCCGCAATTTGCTAGCTTCTTTGGTACCTTGCATTGCCCTTTCTCACCTCAAGAGTTGGTGCAAACTTCGCTGGTGCATCCAAACCCCGTGATATGATACGTTCTATCACACATAAGCCTCATTATATCTTCCTCAAAACAGCCACCATACCTACCTATTATGGCATTTCCATAGCCATTCCGAGATATATTGCCATGCAACTTCCATCGTCATCATATACTTGGCTTGAGCATTCATTGTCATATCGCTTTGCATGATCGTAAGATAGCTAGCATGATATTTTCATGGCTTGTCTTTATTTTGATATCTTTGCTATGCTAGATCATTGCACATCCTGGTACGCTGCCAGAGGCATTCATATAGAGTCATATTTTGTTCTAGTATCGACTTGTAATTTTGAGTTGTAAGTAAATAAAAGTGTGATGATCATCATTATTAGAGCATTGCCTTAGTGTGGAAAGGATGATGGAGACTGTGATTCCCCTACAAGTCGAGATGAGACTCCGGATGAAAATAAAAAAGAAAAAAAAAGAGGCCAAAAGAGCCCAACAAAAAAAAAAGAGAAAAGAAAAAGAAGAAAAAAAGAGAGAAAAAGAGAGAAGGGGCAATGTTACTATCCTTTTCCACACTTGTGCTTTAGAGTAGCATCATGTTTTTCATATAGAGAGTCTCCTATGTTGTCACTTTCATATACTAGTGGGAATTTTTCATTATAGAACTTGGCTTGTATATTCCGATGATGGGCTTCCTCAAATGCCCGAGGTCTTCATGAGCAAGCAAGTTGGATGTACACCCAATTACTTTTCTGTTTGAGCTTTCATACACTTATAGCTCTTAGTGCATCCGTTGCATGGCAATCCCTACTCCTCACATTGACATCAATTGATGGGCATCTCCGCAGCCCGTTGATTAGCCGCGTCGATGTGAGACTTTCTTCTTTTTTGTCTTCTCCACACAGCCTCCAACATCATATTCTATTCCACCATAGTGCTATATCCATGGCTTGCCCTCATGTATTGCGTGGGGGTTGAAAAAGCTGAAGCGCATTAAAAAGTATGAACCAATTGCTCGACTTGTCATCGGGGTTGTGCATGATAAATACTTTGTGTTAAGAAGATGGAGCATGACAAGACTATATGATTTTGTAGGGATAACGTTCTTTAGCATTGATAATTTGAAAGACATGATTGTTTGTTGGGATGCCTGAGTATTGTTGTCTTTATGTCAAACTATAGACTATTGCTTTGAATCACTCGTGTCTTAATATTCATCCATGATTAGATTATGTGATCAAGATTAAGCTAGGTAGCATTCCACATCAAAAATTATTTTTTTATCATTTACCTACTTGAGGACGAGCAGGAATTAAGCTTGGGGATGATGATACGTCTCTGTCGTATCTATAATTTTTGATTGTTTCATGCCAATATTCTACAACTTTCATATACTTTTGGCAACATTTTATACTATTTTTGGGACTAACATATTGATCCGGTGCCCAGTGCCAGTTCCTGTTTGTTGCATGTTTTTTGTTTCGTAGAATGCCAATATCAAACGAAGTCCAAACACGATAAAAATTTACGGAGAATTATTTTGGAATATATGTGATTTTTGGGAAGAAGAATCAATGCGAGACGATGCCCGAGGGGCCGACAAGCCCTAGGGGCGCGCCTGGCAGGCTTGTGGCCACCCTATAGGTCGGTTGGAGGTGTACTTCGGCCGCAAGGTGTTGGGAAACGTAGCATGCAATTTCCAAAAAATTCCTACGCTCACGCAAGATCTATCTAGGAGATGCATAGCAACGAGAGGGGGAGAGTGTGTCTACGTACCCTCGTAGACCGAAAGCAGAAGCGTTTGACAACGCGGTTGATGTAGTCGAACTTCTTCTCGTTCCGACCGATCAAGCACCGAATGTACGACACCTCCGAGTTCTGCACACGTTCAGCTCGATGACGTCCATCAAACTCTTGATCCAGCAAAGTGTCGAGGAAGTAGATGAGTTCCGTCAGCACAACGGCGTGGTGACGGTGATGGTGAAGTGATCTGCGCAAGGCTTCGCCAAAGCACCGCGAGAATATGACCGAGGGTGTAATCTGTGGAGGGGGGCGCCGCACACGGCTAACAGTTGATGTTGTGTGTTCTAGGCGCCCCCCTCCCGACATATATATAGGTGGGAGGGGAGGAGAGGCAGCCATGGGGCGCCCCAAGTAGGATCCGAATCCTACTTGGGTTTCCCAAGTGGTGCGCCCCCCTTTCCTTATTTACCGGAGTGGGAAGGAAAGAGGAGGGAGGAGGGAAGGAAGGGGGAGGCCGAATCCCTCCCCTTCCTTCTCTCTTCCCCTCTTTCCTTCTCCTCTGGTGCGGCCCATATGGGGGGGCGCAGCAGCCCCTGCTGGCTTCTGCGTTTCCCCTCTTGGCCCAATAGGTCCATATCTTTTGCCGGGGGTGCCCGGAACCCCTTCCGGTGACCCGATATGTACCCGGTACCCCCCGGAACACTTCCGGTGTCCGAATACCATTGTCCTATATATCAATCTTTACCTCTCGACCATGTCGAGACTCCTCGTCATGTCCATGATCTCATCCGGGACTCCGAACAATATTCAGTCACCAAATCACATAACTCATACAATACTAAAACGTCATCGAACGTTAAGCGTGCGAACCCTATGGGTTCGAGAACTATGTAGACATGACCGAGACACTTCTCCGGTCAATAACCAATAGCGGAACCTGGATGCTCATATTGGCTCCCACATATTCTACGAAGATCTTTATCGGCTGAACCGTTATGACAACATATGTTATTCCCTTTGTCCATCGGTATGTTACTTGCCCGGGATTCGATTGTCGGTATCTTTATACCTAGTTCAATCTCGTTACCGGCAAGTCTCTTTACTCGTTCCGTAATACATCATCCTGTGACTAAGTCACTTTGCTTGCGAGGCTTCTTATGATGTGCATTACCGAGAGGGCCTAGAGATACCTCTCCGATACTCGGAGTGACAAATCCTAATCTCGATCTATGCCAACCCAACAAACACTTTCGGAGATACCTGTGGAGAATATTTATAATCAACCAGTTACGTTGTGACGTTCGATAGCACACAAGGCATTCCTCCGGTATCTGTGAGTTGCATAATCTCATAGTCGAAGGAATATGTATTTGACATGAAGAAAGCAATAGCAATAAAATTGAACGATCAATATGCTATGCTAACGGATGGGTCTTGTCCATCACATCATTCTCCTAATGATGTGATCCCGTTCATCAAGTGACAACACATGTCTATGGTTAGGAAACTTAACCATCTTTGGTTAACGAGCTAGTCTAGTAGAGGCTTACTAGGGACTCGGTGTTTTGTCTATGTATCCAAACACATGTATCAAGTTTCCGGTTAATACAATTCTAGCATGAATAATAAACATTTATCATGATATAAGGAAATATAAAATAACAACTTTATTATTGCCTCTAGGGCATATTTCCTTCAGTCTCCCACTTGCACTAGAGTCAATAATCTAGTTCACATCGCCATGTGATTTAACACCAATAGTTCACATCTTTATGTGATTAACACCCATAGTTCACATCACCATGTGACCAACACCTAAAGGGTTTACTAGAGTCAATAATCTAGTTCACATCGCTATGTGATTAACACCCAAAGAGTACTAAGGTGTGATCATGTTTTGCTTGTGAGAGAGTTTAGTCAATGGGTCTGCCACATTCAGATCCGTATGTATTTTGTAAATTTCTGTCTACAATGCTCTGCATGGAGCTACTCTAGCTAATTGCTCCCACGTTCAATACGTATCTAGATTGAGACTTAGAATCACCTAGATCAGTGTCAAAGCTTGCATCGACGTAACTCTTTACGACGAACTCTTTATCACCTCCATAACCAAGAAACATTTCCTTAGTCCTCTAAGGATAATTTTGACCGATGTCTAGTGATCTAGTCCTGGATCACTATTGTACCCCCTTGCCAAACTCATGGCAAGGTACACAACAGGTTTGGTACACGGCATGGCATACTTTATAGAACCTATGGCTGAGGCATAGCGAATGACTTTCATTCTCTTTTTATCTTCTGCCGTGGTCGGGCTTTGAGTCTTACTCAATTTCACACCTTGTAATACATGCAAGAACTCCTTCTTTGACTGATCCATTTTGAACTCCTTCAAAATCTTGTCAAGGTATGTGCTTTGTGAAAGTCCTATTAAGCGTCTCGATCTATCCCTATAGATCTTGATGCTCAATACGTAAGCAGCTTCACCGAGGTCTTTCATTAAAAAATTCTTATTCAAGTATCCTTTTTATGCTATCCAGAAATTCTATATCATTTCCAATCGGCAATATGTCATCCACATATAATATCTGAAATGCTACAGAGCTCCCACTCACTTTCTTGTAAATACAGGCTTCACCATAAGTCTGTATAAAACCATATGCTTTGATCACCTTATCAAAGTGTATATTCCAACTCTGAGATCCTTGCACCAGTCCATAGATGGATTGCTGGAGTTTGCACACTTTGTTAGCACCTTTAGGATTGACAAAACCTTTTTGTTGCATCATATACAACTCTTCTTTAAGAAATCCATTAAGGAATGCAGTTTTGACATCCATTTGCCAGATTTCATAAAATGCGACAATTGCTAACATGATTCGGACAGACTTAAGCATCGCTACGAGTGAGAAAATCTCATTGTAGTCAACACCTTGAACTTGTCGAAAACCTTTTGCGACAAGTCGAGCTTTGTAGATAGTAACACTACCATCAGCGTTCGTCTTCCTCTTGAAGATCTATTTATTCTCAATGGCTTGCCGATCATCGGGCAAGTCCACCAAAGTCCACACTTTGTTCTCATACATGGATCCTATCTCAGATTTCATGGCCTCAAGCCATCTGTCGGAATCTGGGCTCATCATATCTTCTTCATAGTTCGTAGGTTCACCATGGTCTAATAACATGACTTCCATGACAGGATTACCGTACCACTCTGGTGCGGATCGTGTTCTGGTTGACCTACGAAGTTCTGTAGTAACTTGATCTGAAGTTTCATGATCATCATCATTAGCATCCTCTCTAGTTGGTGTAGGCATCACAGGAACAGTTTTCTGTGGTGAGCTACTTTCCAATTCGAGAGAAGGTACAATTACCTCATCAAGTTCTACTTTCCTCCCACTCACTTCTTTCGAGAGAAACTCCTTCTCTAGAAAGGTTCCATTCTTGGCAACAAAGATCTTGCCTTCGGATCTGTAGTAGAAGGTGTACCCAATTGTTTCCTTAGGGTATCCTATGAAGACGCACTTCTCCGATTTGGGTTCGAGCTTATCAGGCTGAAGCCTTTTGACATAAGTGTCGCAACCCCAAACTTTAAGAAATGACAGCTTAGGTTTCTTGCCAAACCACAGTTCATACGGTGTCATCTCAACGGATTTAGACGGTGCCCTATTTAATGTGAATGCAGCTGTCTCTAATGCATAACCCCAAAATGATAGTGGTAAATCGGTAAGAGACATCATAGATCGCACCATATCTAATAAAGTATGGTTACGACGTTCAGACACACCATTACACTGTGGTGTTCCAGGTGGCGTGAGTTGTGAAACTATTCCACATTGTTTTAAATGAAGGTCAAACTCGTAACTCAAATATTCACCTCTGCGATCAGATCGTAGAAACTTTATTTTCTTGTTACGATGATTCTCCACTTCACTCTGAAATTCCTTGAACTTTTCAAATGTTTCAGACTTGTGTTTCATTAAGTAGATATTCCCATATCTGATCAAATCATCTGTGAAGGTCAGAAAATAACGATACCCGCCACGTGCCTCAACACTCATCGCACCGCATACATCGGTATGTATTATTTCCAATAAGTCATTGGCTCGCTCTTTTGTTTCGGAGAACGGAGTTTTAGTCATCTTGCCCATGAGGCATGGTTCGCAAGTATCAAATGATTCATAATCAAGTGATTCCAAAAGTCCATCTGCATGGAGTTTCTTCATGCGCTTTACACCAATATGACCTAAATGGCAGTGCCACAAGTATGTTGCACTATCATTATCAACTTGCATCTTTTGGCATCAATATTATGGATATGTGTATCACTATGATCGTGATTCAATAAACCATTTACATTGAGTGTATGACCATAGAAGGTTTTATTCACGTAAACAGAACAACAATTATTCTCTGAATTAAATGAATAACCGTATCGCAATAAACATGATCCAATCTTATTCATGCTCAATGCAAACACCAAATAACATTTATTTTGGTCCAACACTAATCCCGAAGGTAGAAGGACTGTGCGATGGTGATCTTATCAACCTTGGAATCACTTCCAACACACATCGTCACCTCGTCATTAACTAGTCTCTGTTCATTTTGCAACTCCTGTTTCGAGTTACTAATGTTAGCAACTGAACCAGTATCAAATACCCAGGGGCTACTACGAATACTAGTAAAATACACATCAATAACATGTATATCAAATATACCTTTGTTCACTTTGCCATCCTTCTTATCCGCCAAGTATTTGGGGCAGTTCCGCTTCCAGTGACCATTTCCACTGCAGTAGAAGCACTTAGTTTCAGGCTTAGGTCTAGCTTTGGGCTTCTTCACGGGAGTGACAACTTGCTTGCCATTCTTCTTGAAGTTCCCCTTTCTTTCCCTTGCCCTTTTTCTTGAAACAAGTGGTCTTGTTAACCATCAACACTTGATGCTCTTTCTTGATTTCTACCTTCGCCAATTTTAGCATCGCGAAGAGCTTGGGAATCGTTTTCATCATCCCTTGCATATTATAGTTCATCACGAAGTTCTAGTAGCTTAGTGATAGTGACTAGAGAATTTTGTCAATCACTATCTTATCTGGAAGATTAACTCCCACTTGATTCAAGTGATTGTAGTACTCAGAAATTCTGAACACATGCTCACTTGCTGAGCTATTCTCCTCCATCTTGTAGGCAAATTACTTGTCGGAGGTCTCATACCTCTCGACACGGGCATGAGTCTGAAATACCAATATCAGCTCTTGGAACATCTCATATGCTCCGTGGCATTCAAAACGTTTTTGAAGTCCCGGTTCTAAGACGTAAAGCATGGCGCACCAAACTATCAAGTAGTCATCATATCGAGCTTGCCAAACGATCATAACGTCTACATCTGCTCCTGCAATAGGTCTGTCACCCAGTGGTGCATTAAGGACATAATTCTTCTATGCAACAATGAGGATAATCCTCAGATCACGGACCCAGTCCGCATCATTGGTACTATCATCTTTCAACTTAGTTTTCTCTAGGAACATATCAAAATAAAACAGGGGAGCTATACGCGAGCTATTAATCTACAACATAGATATGCAAATACTATCAGGACTAAGTTCATGATAAATTAAGTTCAATTAATCAAATTACTTAAGAACTCCCACTTAGATAGACATCCCTCAAATCATCTAAATGATACATGATCCAAATCAACTAAACCATGTCCGATCATCACGTGAGATGGAGTAGTCATCAATGGTGAACATCTCTATGTTGATCATATCTACTATATGATTCACGTTCGACCTTTCGGTCTCCAGTGTTCCGAGGCCATGTCTGTACATGCTAGGCTCGTCAAGTTTAACCCGAGTTTTCCGCATGTGCAAAACTGTCTTGCACCCGTTGTATTTGAACGTAGAGTCTATCACACCCGATCATCACGTGGTGTCTCAACAGGACGAACTATCGCAACGGTGCATACTCAGGGAGAACACTTATACCTTGAAATTTAGTTAAGGGATCATCTTATAATTCTACCGCCGTACTAAGCAAAATAAGATGCATAAAAGATAAACATCACATGCAATCAAAATATGTGACATGATATGGCCATCATCATCTTGTGCTTTTGATCTCCATCTCCAAAGCATCGTCATGATCTCCATCGTCACCGGCTCGACACCTTGATCTCCATCGTTGCATCGTGGTTGTCTCGCCAACTATTGCTTCTACAACTATCGCTAACGCATAGTGATAAAGTAAAGCAATTACATGGCGTTTGTATTTCATACAATAAAGCGACAACCATAAGGTTCCTGCCAGTTGCCGATAACTTTTACAAAACATGATCATCTCATACAACAACGTATATCACATCATGTCTTGACCATATCACATCACAACATGCCCTGCAAAAACAAGTTAGACGTCCTCTACTTTGTTGTTGCAAGTTTTACGTGGCTGCTATGGGCTTCTAGCAAGAACCGTTCTTACCTACGCATCAAAACCACAACGGTGATTTATCAAGTTTGCTGTTTTAACCTTCAACAAGGACCAGCCGCAGTCAAATTTGATTCAACTAAAGTAGGAGAAACAGACACCCGCCAGCCACCTTTATGCAAAACTAGTTGCATGTCTGTCGGTGGAACCGGTCTCATGAACGTGGTCATGTAAGGTTGGTCCGGGCCGCTTCATCCAACAATAACGCCGAATCAAAATAAGACATTGGTGGTAAGCAGTATGACTATCACCGCCCACAACTCTTTGTGTTCTATTCGTGCATATCATCTACGCATAGACCTGGCTCGGATGCCACTATTGGGAAATGTAGCATGCAATTTCAAAAAAAATTCCTACGCTCACACAAGATCTATCTAGGAGATGCATCGCAACGAGAGGGGGAGAGTGTTTCTATGTACCCTCGTAGACCGAAAGCGGAAGCATTTGACAACGCGGTTGATGTAGTCGAACTTCTTCTCGTTCCGACCGATCAAGCACGGAACGTACGACACCTCCGAGTTTTGCACACGTTCAGCTCGATGATGTCCCTCGAACTCTTGATCCAACAAAGTGTCGAGGAAGTAGATGAGTTTCGTCAGCACAACGGCGTGGTGATGGTGATGGTGAAGTGATCCGCGTAGGGCTTCGCCTAAGCACCTTGAGAATATGATCGAGGGTGTAATCTATGGAGGGGGGCGCCGCACACGGCTAACAGTTGATGTTGTGTGTTCTAGGCGCCCCCCTCCCCACATATATATAGGTGGGAGGGAAGGAGAGGCAGCCATGGGGTGCCCCAAGTAGGATCCGAATCCTACTTGGGGTTTCCCAAGTGGTGCGCCCCCCTTTCCTTATTTACCGGAGTGGGAAGGAAAGAGGAGGGAGGAGGGAAGAAGGGGGAGGCCGAATCCCTCCGCTTCCTTCTCTCTTCCCCTCTTTCCTTCTTCGCTGGTGCGGCCCATATGGGGGGCGCAGCAGCCCCTGCTGGCTGCTGTGTTTCCCCTCTTGGCCCATTAGGCCCATATCTTTTGCCGGGGGTGCCCGGAACCCCTTCCGGTGTCCCGATATGTACCCGGTACCCCCCGGAACACTTCTGGTGTCCGAATACCATCGTCCTATATATCAATCTTTACCTCTCGACCATTTCGAGACTCCTAGTCATGTCCGTGATCTCATCTGGGACTCCGAACAACATTCGGTCACCAAATCACATAACTCATATAATACTAAATCGTCATCGAACGTTAAGTGTGCGGACCCTACGGGTTCGAGAACTATGTAGACATGACCGAGACACTTCTCCAGTCAATAACCAATAGCGGAACCTGGATGCTCATATTGGCTCCCACATATTCTACGAAGATCTTTATTGGTCGAACCGTTATGACAACATACGTTATTCCCTTTGTCCATCGGTATGTTACCTGCCCGAGATTCGATCGTCGGTATCTTTATACCTAGTTCAATCTCGTTACCGGCAAATCTCTTTACTCGTTCCGTAATACATCATCCTGTGACTAAGTCACTTTGATTGCAAGGCTTCTTATGATGTGCATTATCGAGAGGGCCCAGAGATACCTCTCCGATACTCGGAGTGACAAATCCTAATCTCGATCTATGCCAACCCAACAAACACCTTCGGAGATACCTGTAGAGAATCTTTATAATCACCCAGTTACGTTGTGACATTTGATAGCACGCAAGGCATTCCTCCGGTATCCAGGAGTTGCATAATCTCATAGTCGAAGGAATATGTATTTGACATGAAGAAAGCAATGGCAATAAAACTGAACGATCAATATGCTATGCTAACGGATGGGTTTGGTCCATCACATCATTCTCCTAATGATGTGATCCCGTTCATCAAATGAAAACACATGTCTATGGTTAGGAAACTTAACCATCTTTGATTAACGAGCTAGTGAAGTAGAGGCTTACTAGGGACACGGTGTTTTGTCTATGTATCCACAAACATGTATCAAGTTTCTGGTTAATACAATTCTAGCATGAATAATAAACATTTATCATGATATAAGGAAATATAAAATAACTACTTTATTATTGCCTCTAGGGAATATTTCCTTAACAAGGAAACTTATATCCGGATAAAAATTGTGTTTAAATTTCAGCCCAATCGGAGTTACGGATCTCCGGATATTTAAGAAACGGTGAAAGGCCAGAAAACAGAAACACAGAAACAGAAGGAAACAGAGAGAGAGAGATCCAATCTCGGAGGGGCTCCCGCCCCTCCGACGCCATGGAGGCCTTGGGCCAAAGGGGAAACCCTCCTCCCATCTAGGGGGGAGGTCAAGGAAGAAGAAGAAGAAGCAGGAGGGGGCTCTCTCCCCCTCTCTCCCGGTGGCGCCGGAACGCCGCCAGGGCCATCATCGTGACGGCGATCTACACCAACAACTTCGTCGCCGTCATCACCAACTCTCTCCCCCTCTATGCAATAGTGTAACACCTCTTCTCCCTGCTGTAATCTCTACTTAAACATGGTGGTCAACACTATGTATTATCATCCAATGATATGTGGCTATCCTATGATGTTTGAGTAGATTTATTTTGTCCTATGGGTTGATTGATGATCATGATTGGTTTGAGTTGTATGTTTTATTATTGGTGATGTCCTATGGTGCTCTCCGTGTCGCGCAAGCGTGAGGGATCCCCGCTATAGGGTTTGCAATATGTTCATGATTCGCTTATGGTGGGTGGCTTGAGTGACAGAAGCACATACCCGAGTAAGTAGGTTGTTTGCGTATGGGAGTAAAGAGGACTTGATACTTTAATGCTATGGTTGGGTTTTACCTTAATTATCTTTAGTTGTTGCGGATGCTTGCTAGAGTTCCAATCATAAGTGCATACGATCCAAGTAGAGAAAGTATGTTACCTTATGCCTCTCCCTCATATAAAATTGCAATAATGATTACCGGTCTAGTTATCGATTGCCTAGGGACAAATAATTTTCTCGTGAGAAAAAGCTCTCTACTAAAACTAACTTAATTGTTTCTTTATCTAAACAGCCCCTAGCTTTTATTTATGTGTTCTTTATTATCTTGCAAACCTATCACTTTACACCTACAAAGTACTTCTAGTTTCATACTTGCTCTAGGTAAAGCAAACATAAAGTGTGCGTAGAGTTGTATCGGTGGTCGATAGAACTTGAGGGAATATTTGTTCTACCTTTAGCTCCTCGTTCTGTTCTACACTCTTACTTATTGAGAAAGGCTACAATTGATCCCCTATACTTGTGGGTTATCAAACGACAGATGGACGAAAGTCCTAGCAGCCGAAGAAGGCTTACGAACGGCAAACAAAGAGCTGCCCCAAGCGCAAATTGTTGCCGCAATTCGATGATGAGGCGTTCGAGTCCGTGCTGCCCAGACAAACTCAATGCGACCAGCTAGACCGCCCCCTAGAGAACTGGATAGGCCGACTGGAGAGGCCGAACACTCACCTCTTCCCCCTCGCCATAAGGGCAAGGAGGCGGCACAACCTAAATACCAATATGATCTCCGCCATGACCTCGCCATTAGAGTAGGACAGACATGATCCATTTACTGATCTTGGGATTATGCCCCGGCTGGACCAAAAAGAACCAGATCATCGATTGTCCGGACGCCGAAGCCATAGCCACATTTAAACATAGTATCCGGGACGAATGGCTCGCACGCCAACTCGGCCAAGATAATCCGAGGACAATGGCAGCACTTACCTCTCTCATGACCCGCTTTTGTGTGGGAGAAGATAGTTGGCTGGCTCGTAGAAGCACCAACCCTGAAGAACCCAGAACCTTGGAAGTCTGGGATGGAAACGGGAAGCCATGGCGCAACAAAAATAAGCGCCGCCACAACGTCAGTGAAGCCAAAGACACATTAGTCAACGCCGGATTCCGCAACCCCAAGTCGGGACCTCGGAAGAGGCCCTCTAAAGGGAACCAGGATGGACCCACTAAGTTGGACACAATCCTGGACAGACCCTGCCAGATCCACGGCACGTCTGACAAGCCCGCCAACCACACCAACCTTAACTGCTGGGTAATCAAACAGGCCGGCAAAATCATAGCCGAGGACGCAGGCAAAAGTCCCCGCAGCGAGGACGGCGAAGAACCTCACAGGTTGAACAATGGGGTCCAGAAAAAGTTCCCTCCCGAGGTAAAAATGGTGAATATGATCTACGCCACCCACATACCCAAGAGGGAGCGGAAGCACGCAATTTGGGATGTCTACGCCGTAGAGCCTGTAGCCCCGAAATTGAACCCATGGTCGGCGTGCCCGATCACCTTCAATCGTAGGGACCACCCAACCAGTATCCGTCACGGAGTGTCGGCTGCCCTAGTCCTCGATCCCATTATCGATGGGTACCACCTAACCAGAGTCCTTATGGACAGAGGCAGCAGCTTCAATCTGATCTATGTAGATACGGTGAGGAAAATGGGTATTGATCCATCAAGGATCAAACCCAGTAACACTACCATCAAAGGGGTAATCCCCAGTGTGGAGGCCCGCTGCTCGGGCACCCTTACTTTGGAAGTGGTATTTGGTTCACCGGACAACTTCCGCAGCGAGGACCTGATCTTCGACATCGTCCCTTTCCACACTGGTTATCACGCACTTTTGGGCCGGACGGCGTTTGCTTGTTTCAATGATGTCCCCCATTATGCATACTTGAAGCTAAAGATGGCCGGACCTAAGGGCATCATTACAGTCAATGGCAACACGGAACGCTCATTCCAGACTGAAGAGCATACAGCGGCCTTAGCAGCCGAAGTACAAACCAATATCAAGGGGCCCCATTATAAGCCCACCGTCAAGGCACGGGAAGCAAAGAAATGGGCCTGAGCTCTATCAAGGCACGGGAAGCAAAGAAACGGGCCTGAGCAAAGAAATGGGAAGCAATGAAACAGGTTTGAGGAACATCCCTGTGTTCCACGTAAATAGGGATATGCCCCCCACGGCATGCCCATCCAATTCGCACATTATGTGCCTCATGAGCACAAATTCGCACTTAAAGTACCTTGGGTCGCTGTGGGGACCAAATAAAAACCAAGTACTCGGTTCAACCGGACTATGGTCCTATGCGTCTTCGGGCGTTGAACGGGTACAACTACGGACCAATATGGCAGTAAGCCAGAACAGCTCAGCGACTGATATGTCTCCAACGTATCTATAATTTTTTATTGTTCCATGCTATTATATTATCTCTCTTGGATGTTTTATATGCATTAATATGCTACTTATATGATTTTTTGGGACTAACCTATTAACCTAGTGCCCAGTGCTAGTTGATGTTTTTTCCTTGTTTTTGTCTTCTACAAAAAATAAATACCAAATGGAGTCCAAACGGAACGAAAATTTTTCAGGATTTTTCTTGGACCAGAAGACAACCACGAAGCTTTGGGAAGAGGCCAGAAGACACACAAGGGGGCCACAAGCCCTAGGGCGCGCCCCAGGGGGGCGCCCCCCTAGGCTTGTGGGCCCCCCATGGCTCTCCTAACCCTAATCTCAGCTCTATAAATACCCAAATAGTCCCCTTACATTATAGGGCACACAAAAAATACTTTTCCGCCGCCGCAAGCATCTGTTCTCATGAGATCCCATCTTGGGGCCTTTTCTGGCACTTCGTCGGAGGGGGATTCCATCATGGAGGGCCTCTACACAAACCTTGCTGCCCTTTCGATGATGTTGATTAGTTTACCACAGACCTACGGGTCCATAGCTAGTAGCTAGATGGCTTCTTCTCTCTCTTTGATCTTCAATACAATGTTCTCCTAGATGTTCTTGGCGATCTATTCGATGTAATCTTCTTTTGCGGTGCGTTTGTTCAGATTCGATGAATTGTGGATTTATGATCAGATTATCTATGAATATTATTTTAATCTTTTCTGAACTCTTTCATGCATGATTAATATAGCTTTGTATTTCTCTCAGATCTATCGATTTGGTTTGGCCAAGTAGATTGGTTTTTCTTGCAATGGGAGTGGTGCTTTGTGGTGGGTTCAATCTTGCGGTGTCCTCACCTAGTGACAGTAGGGGTAGCGAGGCACGTATTTGTATTGTTGCCATTAAGAATAAAAAGATGTTTTTTTTACCATATTGAGTAGATCTATCCCTCTACATCATGTCATCTTGCTTAAGGTGTTACTCCGTTCTTGTTAACTTAATACACTAGATGCATGCTAGATAGCAGTCGATGTGTGGAGTAATAGTAGTAGATGTAGAATCGTGTCGGTCTACTTGTCACGGACGTGATGCCTATATTCATGATCATTTCCTTAGATATCGTCATAACTTTGCGCTTTTCTATCAATTGCTCAACAGTAATTTTTCACCCACCGTATGTGTTCTTTCAAGAGAGAAGCCTCTCGTGAAAACTATGGCCCCCGGGTCTATTTCTGATCATATATTTTCAGATATATAAAACCAAAAAACCAAAAATACCTTGGTGAAATTTATTTATATTTACTTTATTTTGCCTTTTACTTATCTTGTATAGCTATCTCTATTAGATCTCACTCTTGCTAGTGACCGTGAAGGGATTGACACCTTTCTCGCGTTGTGTGCAAGTGTTTGTTAGTTTGTGCAGGTGCATCTATTGGGGGCTTGCTTGTACCTCCTACTGGATTGATACCTTGGTTCTTAACGGAGGGAAATACTTATCTCTACTTTGTTGCATCACCCTTTTCTCTTCAAGGGAAAAATCAACACAAGCTCAAGAAGTAGCAGGAAGAATTTCTGGCTGATACGTCTTCGTCATATCTATAATTTTTGATTGGTTCATGCCAATATTATACAAATTTCACATATTTTGGCAACATTTTATATGATTTATTGGACTAACATATTGATCCTGTGTCGAGTGCCAGTTCCTGTTTGTTGCAAGTTTTTTGTTTCGTAGAATATTCATATCTAAAAAGTCCAAATGCAATAAAAATTTACGGAGAATTATGTTGGAATATATGTGATTTTTTGAAGGTGGAATCAAAGCAAAAGGAGGGCCACAGCCCCACAGTACACCAGGGCGCACCCCAGGGCCCTGGCGCATGGTGGTGGGTTGTGGTCACCTCGTAAGGCGGTTGCTGCTCTACTTCGGGTGCAAGGAAGCTTATATCCAGAAAAAATCGTGTTAAAATCTCAGCGCAGTCGGAGTTACGGATCTTCGGGAATATATGAAAAGGTTTTCGGCCAGAAAACAGGAACGCGAAATAGAAGAGAACAGAGGGATAGATCGAATCTAGGAGGGGCTCCTACCCCTCCGCCGCCATGGCAACCATGGACCAGAGGGGGAACTCTCCTCCCATCTAGGGGGAGGCCAAGGAAGAAAAAGAAGGAGGGGGCTCTCTCCCCCTCTCTCCCGGTGGCGCCGGAATGCCGCCGGGGCAATCATCATGTGACGACGATCTACTCCAACAACTCTGTCATCTTCACCAACATCTTCATCACCTTACCCCATATATCTACAGCAGTCCACTCTCCCGCAACCCGCTGTACCCTCTACTTGAACATGGTGCTTTATGCTTCATATTATCATCCAATGATATGTTGCCATCCTATGATGCTTGAGTAGATTTTTGTTGCCCTATCGGTAATTGGTGAATTGCTATGATTGGTTAAATTTTCTTGTGGTCATGTTTGCTGTCCTTTGGTGCCCATCATATGAGCGCGCGTGTGGATCACACCATAGGGTTAGTTGTATGTTGATAGGACTATGCATTGGAGGGCAAGGGTGACAGAAGCTTCTTCCTACCATAGAAACTGATGCATATAGGATTGAAGGGGGGCCAATATATATCTTAATGCTATGGTTGGGTTTACCTTGATGAACGTTAGTAGTAGAGGATGCTTGCTAATAGTTCCAATCATAAGTGCATAGAGATCCAAGTAAGGGATGACATGCTAGCAGTGGCCTCTCCCACATAAAAGCTTGCTATCGGTCTAGCAATATAGCAATTGCTAAGGGATAATTCCGCAAATCCCACTACTAATGCACACTCACAATACTAACTTAATTGTTACTCCTACTTTTTATTTTTAAGTTCTTCAGTGTCTTGCAAACTTATCCCTTCATACCTACAAAGTGCTTCTAGTTTTATTCTTGTTCTAGGTAAAGCAATGGTTAAGTGTGCGTAGAGTTGTATCGGTGGTCGATAGAACTTGAGGGAATATTTGTTCTAGCTTTAGCTCCTCGTTGGGTTCGACACTCTTATTTATCGAAAAAGGCTACAAACTATCCCCTATACTTGTGGGTTATCACTGGCGTCGTTGCCGGGGAGGTTCTACATCAAGCCTACCAAGTACCTATCATAAACTCTCATCTCTTGCACTTATATTATTTGCCATTTGCCTCTCGTTTTCCTCTCCCCCACTTCTAAAACATTTTCAGAAAAACACAAAAATATTTGCCTTTTTATTCGCCTTCTTTCATTCGTCTTTTCGTTTGCTTTCTGTTTGCTTTGATGCTAGATTGCTTGCTTTATCATGTCTAGTCCTTCTATCATAGTTAGTACTCCTGAGAGTGAGGTTCTTAATTTCAAACAAAGGGGAGAAGAGAATTTAAAAGATGCGTGGTATAGAATTTGCGATTCTCAAAATAGATCTACTCGTAAGCAATCCACTACCGTTCTTCTTCAAAAAAAATATGTGGGTGTTACTACTTGGTATAGATTTGTGCTAGACACTATCACTGGGGGTAATTTCTTGGGTAGTCACCCTGTGGATGCTTACAATGCTATGGTAAATTTGGTAGGATCACCACCAATCATGATTAATGAAACAACTTTAACTTTGGAACATGTGATGCAAAGGCTTGATATCATTAAAAATAAAATTTCTACCGTAGAGCTTATTGAAAATTTGGATTAAAAATATCCATAATCATATTACTCAATTTGGATCCAAGGTAGGAATCACCTTAAAAACCTTAAAGGAGAAAGAGCCTATAATTAATGAAAGGGTAGAACAAGGATCCGCTAGAATCGATAAGCTAGAAGATATTATTACCAATTTGGGTTCTGCCTTTTTCACTGTCAAGAATACTCCAAAATTTCCTCCTAATAAAACTACTAAGCTTATTTATGTTCCTAAAAATAAGGGTGGATCATCTAGTAAAGGAAACGAAGATCTTAAAATGATAAGTATTTGCCCTAGCTTTATAAATATTATTAAGGAACCAATTCCTACGAACGAATTTCTTGATTTTTACCTAGGAGTGTGATCATTAACAAACCTAATGAAATTCCTAAGGAGTATGGACGTATAATTGGGTAATTGAATACCAAAGATGACAACTCCTAGATCTATGCAATATGCCTAGCTAGGGGCGTTAAACAATAGCGCTTGTTGGGAGGCAACCCAATTTTTGTGTTTTTTTGCTTATGTTCCTTAATAAATAAACAATATTACTTCTGTAATAATTGTGTTTTAGTGTATTAATTAGTGTTTGAGCCAAGTAAGACCTTTGGGATGGTCTATGGTGGTAATTGATTTGATTTTGCAGAAAAATAGAAACTTTTGCGTCCAGTACCAGAATTGTTTAAATTCACTGGAGCGCGATACAATTCTGAATTTTTTACACAAGATTTATAAACAAATTGCTCAGGTTTTCCTAACTTTTCAGAATTGTTGGAGTAAAAAAAGTATTCGAAATTTCCATATTACTACAGACTGTTCTGATTTTGATAGATTCTGTTTTCATTGTGTTGTTTGCTTATTTTGATGAATCTATGGGTAGTATCGGGGGGTATGAACCATGGAGAATTTGGAATACAATAGATATAACACCAATATAAATTTAAAATGAGTTCATAACAGTACCTAAAGTAGTTATTTTCTTTATTATACTATCGGAGCTTATGAGTTTTCTGTTGAGTTTTGTGTTGTGAAGTTTTCAAGTCTTGGGTAAAGATTTGATGGACTACGGAATAAGGAGTGGCAAGAGCCTAAGCTTGGGGATGCCCGAGGCACCCCAAGGTAATATTCAAGTACAACCAAGCATCTAAGCTTGGGAATGCCCGGGATGGCATCCCCTCTTTTGTCTTCAATTCATTGGTAAATTTACTTGAGGCTATATTTTTATTCACCACATGATATGTGTTTTGCTTGGAGCGTCCTGTATTATATGAGTCTTTTCTTTTTAGTTTGCCACAATCATCCTTGCTATACACACCTTTTGAGAGGGACACACATTAATCATGAATTTATTAGAATACTCTATGTGCTTCGCGTATATCTTTTGAGCTAGGTAGTTGCTCTAGTGCTTCACTTATATCTTTTTAGAGCACGACAGTGGTTTTATTTTGTAGAAATTGATGAACTCTCATGCTTCACTTATACTCCCTCCGTTCCTTTATGTAAGGTGTATTATTTTTGGCACAGTGACCAAGGCACAGAATTATAGACATGTTAGGACGAAATTACCTTTGGCAAATTTGTTGGTTAGTGGCAAGTAAATCAGTTAGTCCAGGAAAGTAAGAGATACATGCAATCGAAAAAGAGATACTTTCCTTCTTTTCCTACAAGGAGAGATACAGACAATCAAGAAAGAGGTACTTTCCCTTTTTCTGTAGGGCTAACAAGGGAATTATGAGGAATTAGAAGAAATGCACCTTACATTCTCGAATTTTATCAAAAAACAAATACACCTTATATAAAGGAATGGAGGGAGTATTATTTTGAGAGTCTTAAAAATAGTATGGAATTTTTCTTAGGTTATGAATTTGGTCCTAATATGATGGGTATCCAAGAGGGATATAATAAAAACTTTCATAAAGAACATTGAGTATATGCGAAGTTTGATTTCTTGCATTTGTTTTGAGATATAAAGATGGTGATATTAGAGTCATGCTAGTGAGTAATTGTGGATTAGCAGAAATACTTGTGTTAAAGTTTGTGATTCTCGAAGCATGCACGTATGGTCTATCGTTATGCGATGAAGTTAGAGCATGATTTATTTTTGATTGTCTTCCTTATGAGTGGCGGTCGGGGACGAGCAATGGTCTTTTCCTACCAATCTATCCCGTAGGACCATGCGTATTAGTACTTTGCTTCGATGGCTAATAAATTTTTGCAATAAGTATGTGAGTTCTTTATGACTAATGTTGAGTCCATGTATTATACGCACTATCACTTTTCCACCATTGCTAGCCTCTCCAGTACCGCGCAACTTTCGCCGGTGCATTAAACCCACCATATACCCTTCCTCAAAACAGCCACCATACCTACCTATTATGGCATTTCCATAGCCATTCCGAGATATATTGCCATGCAACTTCCACCGTTCCATTTATTAAGACACATACCATCATTGTCATATTACTTTGCGTGATCATATAGTTGACATAGTATTTGTGGCTTGGCCACCGTTCATATTTTTATACATGTCACGCTAGATCATTGTACATCTCGGTACACTGCCGGAGGCATTCATATAGAGTCATATCTTTGTTCTAGTATCAAGTTGTAATTCTTGAGTTGTAATTAAATAAAAGTATGATGATCATCGTTACTAGAACATTGTCCCATGTGAGGAAAGAATGATGGAGGCTATGATTCCCCCACAAGTCGGGATGAGGCTCCGGACGAAAATAAAAAGGCCAAAGAGCCCAAAAGAAGAAAAGAAAAAAATGAGAGAAAAAGAGAGAAGGGACAATGTTATTATCCTTTTGCCACACTTCTCCTTCAAAATAGCACCATGTTCTTCACGATAGAGAGTCTCCTATTTTATCACTTTTATATACTAGTGGGAATTTTTCATTATAGAACTTGGCTTGTATATTCCAATGATGGGCTTCCTCAAATTGCCCTAGGTCTTCGTGAGCAAGCAAGTTGGATGCACACCCACTTAGTTTTCTTTTGAGCTTTCATACACTTATAGCTTTAGTGCGTCCGTCGCATGGCAATCCCTACTCACTTGCATCGATATAAATTGATGGGTGTCGGTGCAACAAACCCTGGGTCTGTTGCCCAGACCATGCACAGGCCTATAAGAGCAAGGTTGCAACATCCAAGACAAGATCGAGTTGAAGAAATAGCTCTTTGAGGAATCAAAGAGCAGATCAAGAAGACCAAGACAAGCTATATGAGCAAGACACCACTAAGGGAAAGCCTCCTTTGCCGGGCAGGCGAGCCTGGCGAGGACGAGGTGGCCCCAAAGACAAGCCTCAAAATCCAACAGCTTAGCGTAGTAATCGTTCCAGAACTCCTTAATAATACGTGCATTTTGCAAAGATTTCTCATTCTCAATGCTATCATCATATGTCTCGGAACCATAAAATAGAACCTGCATACTTTTATTTGTTACCCTTACTAAACCGCAATAAGGATATGAATACGACTTAAATAAACTACTAGAATCTAAATATAAGGAAAGGATCAGAATAAGTACTAATGCTCTGTATAATACTTTTCCCCGAGCGATGGTTTAGCGGATTCGGAATTGTAACCAAGCATCCTGGGTTCTATACCCAATTCAACACTAGAGCATGCAGCCGATCCTAGATACATCCATCCCAGCAGGCTTGCCGGGCACGACAAGGGCAAACTACCCCTCCAAGGCTTCACCGCTCCACCTCATAGTGATGCAAGTCATCGATAGGTCTTGTGTCAAGCCCAAGGTGACTAAGTGGCTGTTATTTGGCACGTGGCAGCCACTTCCTATGGAAATCACCTCTAAATGACACCCGTCCAGAGACGTGTCAAGCAGACAGACGAGGAGGTGGCCGAGCGGCCCGGCAAGGCTTGCCAGGCATGCCTCGATGTGCATTAAGCGGTGCATTTAATGCACTCTGCTCTGTCTGCAGAATTAGGTATGATAGCACTGTTCGCTATCTAATCAGTACACAATGACTGATTTGCCCCTATGGTGACCCCTTGATCTATATAAGGAGGGCCATGGCAACCATAGAAGAGGTTCGGAGGTTCGGAACCTTGTACACTCATTCGCGCGTAGCTGCCCTCACCCCAAGGCAACCCTGCCGGGCAAGAGCGCTGTGTTTCCACCACAACCCACCATCAATCCACCAAAGCAGGAGTAGGGTTTTATGCCTCGCGGTGGCCCAAACCTGGGTAAAAACTGCCCGTGTGATCTCTGCCGTGTTGTGCTACGTTTCTCCGCTCTTTGTGCAATGTGCTCATCCCCCCTGCCGAACCACAAGGGGCTGATGGCCCCATAGGTGGCCGTGGTTTCCCATGATATCTTTGGCACGCCAGGTAGGGGGAAGCGCTTGCACGAACCCGATAAGTGTATGCAGTGCGTCATCATCTTCTTCATCGACGGCTCCATCGCCCATGGCGCCCAAGAAGAAGCCCGGTGCTGCAGCCCATCCGTCCACTTCGAAGGCCCCGTCGCACGCGGTCCCCGATGCTGTGGGGGCTACGGGGGCACACAGAGACATGGACGCTGCGGAGGACGTGGCCGGCGCAGGCGGTGTCGTCACCACCTCCCCCGCGGCCGAAACTAGGGCAGAAGGCACCGAGAAAGGACAGCACCAACAGCATCCCAGCGGCCACGCTCCATGATGTACGGGTGGACAAATCATTCCGTCTGCACCTCTCCGCCCGTCCGAGGGGCACAGCCACAGCAGAGGCACTCTTTCTAGGACGAATCGCAACTCTCCAGCCGCTCCCACTGCGGGCGCGGCCGCAGGGCATGCGCCACTCCCAGAACGAGCTGACCCAGTCGATGTGCCAAACGAAGCCGCTGGCCCTCAAGCGCCTCTGCCTCGTCACCACGCCACCCTAGCGATGGGTTCACGACAGCGAGAACATGGCGCGGCTACTACGGGCACCATCAGGAGCCAGGCGACACTACGGTCCACATCGACGTCCATGCCAAGCACTGCTTTGGAGGCCATGGCACGAGCCCAGCTGCTGTTGAGATTTCCGCCGGCAGGCGATCAGATGGATGAGTGGAGAGCCACCATTCATAGCCTGGTTGGTTTCACCGGGGCGGGGGGGTCACAGCGCGCTGGCCTGCCACGGCCTCCCCAGGTGACGACAATGGCCCACCCCCACGATGCAGTCCCCTCCACGGCAGCCTGCGCAGGGGCCGCAGCTGGAGCCACGCAATCAAGAACCCGACGACGTCTCGATGGTATCGTCCGACCCTCGAGCACGTCAAGGCCAACGGCGAGTCCTGGAGGACAGGCAAAGGGAAGGCGCGCGCGTCACAATCGAGCAATGCCACGACACCCATCGCCAGTCTGATAGGCACAATGGCCCTGACGTTGACGAGCCCACTCTCGGTGAAGGTGGGTACCTACCTTTCGAGGTTGGGTGCCCAGCCATCACTTGTGAGTTGCGGAAAGTCCGTTGGGCCATCTTCCCGCATGTTCAAGCTAGAAATACCAGAGAAGTACGACGGGAAACTAAACCCGACAGAGTTCTTGAGCATCTACACTATCGCTGTTCAAGCTGCCGGGGGAAGAGACGAGTAGGTGTTCGCCAACTACTTCCCTTTGGCACTCAAGCCAAATGTGAGGTCTTGGCTAATGCACCTGCCGGAGAACTCCATTTCGACCTGGGCTGACCTTTGCCATGAGTTTGTTGGCACCTTCACGGGCGGCCATCAAGAACCAGGGCGGCCCAGTGACTTGCAGCTCCTCCCGCAGAAGGAAGGAGAGACCCTGCGGAAGTACATGCAGAGGTTTAGCTGAGTACACGGGAACATTCCAGATATCCACCCGACAGCTGTGATAGCTGCGTTCCAGTCCAACGTGCGCAATCATCGGATACGTTCCAAGAAGAACGTTTGACTACCCAAGACTGTGAAGGAGCTTTACACTCTAGTGGATAAGTGTGCTCGGGTAGAGGAGTGGAGGCGGCTTCCCGGAGAAGAGGATGGCAACGACATCGACTGAGAGGATGACGACGAGACCACCAGTCTGAAAAAGAAGAACAAGAAGCGCTACAAAAGGCGCAAGGATAAGGCAGTGATGACCGTTGAGGGATCGGGCACACCCAGTACCGGTAAGAAGGCCAAGGCCGAAGTTCCCGGCAAGGAAGTTGCCGCGTGCACTGATTGCTGGGAAGCTGTGGCTGCCGAGAAGGCTGGGAAAGGTCATGGGCCGTACTGCAAGATCCATCGGACCAAGGGCCATGATCTCTAGGAGTGTCATCAGGTTGAGCAACTCGTCAAGAAGCAGAGGGCTCAGTACGAGAAGCGTGATAAGGAGAAAGGTTAAGATGGCGATGGCGGGAAGGGCCGAGGCAGCGGAGCAAGGCACCCCGGCAAGGCTCCTCGGAATCAAGGGAAACCCGCCACAAGCTGTAAGGAGGAGGTTTGCAATGATGAGAGTGATGGAGGAGATGAAGAGGAAACCAGCGAGCAGGAGTTCCAGAAAGCCACTGACGCCCTGTGCATTGACGGGGGTGCATCTCTTCACTCCTCTCACCACCAACTTAAACAGTGGGCGCGTGAAGTCAATGTCGTGGAGCCAGCGGTAGATTCTCGGAAGCTGCTCAAGTGGTCCTGCACGCCAATCATTTTTGACAAAGAGGACCACCCTGACCGCACCACTGCGGTAGGGAACTTGCCGTTGTTGGTCTCACCAACAATCTGCAACCTCAAGGTCACAAAGATGTTGGTTGACAGCGAGGCCGGGTTGAATCTGATTTCTCCAAAGGTCATCAGCAAACTTCAGATTGCAGAGGAAGAGCTCAAGGTTACTGGCACATTTCAAGGGATCAACCCCGGCAGGAGTCGTCCTAAGGGGAAGATCACGCTGCCGGTTACGTTTGGGGGGAGTTAAACTACCGGACTGAGAAGATCGTATTTGATGTGGTTGACCTCCCCCTGCCGTACAATAGAATCCTTGGTCGCCCAGCCCTGGCCAAGTTCATGGCAGCATCGCACTATGCCTACAATACCTTGAAGATCTCAGGGCCGATAGGCGTCATTTCCATTCCGTCAGACAAAAAGGATGCAGTCATTTGTGTGGATAAGATGTACCGGGAAGCAGTCACGGCAGAGGCCGCGGAAGCCAGTATTCCCGCCAAGGAAAACAAGAATAAGAAGAGAGATAGCAAGGATGCCTGCAAGGAATCCGGGAAACGTACCTCTTCGGAGTATGTTGCGACCGTTGATGATGTGCCGGAGAGTTCCAATAGCAAGTGACCCAAGGCTGCTGCACCCACTGTGAAAAAGGTCCCGGCAAGGCTGGCTGGCACTGATGGTACCTTCACTATCAGTGCCACCCTTGATGAAAAATAGGACAGCGTGATCGTTGCCTTCCTGCGGGCGAATATCGATGTGTTTGCCTGTCAACCATATGATATCCCTGGTGTTCCCAGGGAGGTAATCGAGCACCACCTAGCTGTCTACCCACATGCCCGACCCGTCAAGCAGAAGGTCCGGAAGCAAGCTTTGGAGTGACAACAGTTCATTGCCGAGGAAATCAAGAAACTTGAGGCAGCGGGTCTGGTCCAAGGAGTACTGCATCCAACATGGTTAGCAAATCCCGTGGTGGTACGCAAGGCTAATGGGAAATGGAGGCTTTGCATAGATTTTACGGATCTAAACAAGGCGTGCCCAAAGGACCCATTTCCCTTGCCGCACATCGACCAGATTGTGGATTCCACCTCCGGGTGTGACTTGCTCTCTTTTCTGGATGCATACTCTGGATACCACCAGATTTTCATGTCCAAGGAGGATGAGGAGATGACCGCGTTCATAACCCCATGTGGCACGTACTGCTTCATACGGATGCCCTTCGGGTTGAAGAGCATCGGGTCCACTTTTGCAAGAGCAGTATAGATTGGCTTTGAGTCCCAGCTGCACAGAAACATTGAAGCTTACATGGATAATATTGTGGTCAAAACCAAGGACAGATCAACCCTCATACAGGATTTGGAAGAAACCTTTGCTAATCTGCGTAAGATCAACTAGAAGCTGAACCCGGAGAAGTGTGTGTTTGGCGTCCCTTCTGGCAAGCTACTTGGCTTCTTTGTGTCCCATCGGGGAATAGAGGCCAACCCCGACAAGATCAAGGCTATCGAACAGATTCAAGCACCCAAGACAGTTAAGGACGTGAGGCATTTGAATGGATGTGTTGCCACACTTAGCAGGTTCATTTCCAAGCTTGCCGAGCGCGCCTTGCTGTTCTTCAAAATCTTGAAGAAGGCAGGGCCTATGGAGTGGACCCCGGAGGCAGATGCCACACTATAAGATTTGAAGACCTATCTCTCCTCTGTGCCTACTTTGGTTGCTCCCAAACCGCAAGAGGCGTTGCTGCTATACTTAGCAGCAACCGATCAAGTGGTCAGTGCAGCACTGGTGGCACAGCGGGAAGTAGACGAAGCGGCAGCCACCATCGTTCCCTCTGGAGAAGGAAGTGAACCCGTCCAGGTAAGACCAGAGTCAGTCCAAAGTGAAGAAAGGCATGGCAGCGGAAGTAGTTCTATGGTCATGGCAAAGAAGAAAGTGGTGCAGCGCCCAGTGTACTTCGTCAGCTCCCCGTTACAGGGGGCTAGGTCAAGGTACTTTGGCATGCAAAAGTTGATCTTTGGCCTCATCATGGCCTCAAGGAAACTGCGCCACTACTTCCAAGCCCACGAGATCACAGTTGTCACCCGCTTCCCCTTGCAACGCATACTCCAAAACCCTGAGGCCATGGGCAGGATTGTGGAATGGGCTTTGGAGTTGTCCAACTTTGGTCTAAATTTTTAAAGCACATCAACTATTCAGAGCAGAGCACTAGCAGAATTCATTGCAGAGTGGACGCCGACCCCTTATGAAGAAGTGTTGAGACAGTTATCCCCGGCAAGGAGGCGCCCCAAGAATGGATTATGTATTTCGATGGTGCCTTCTCCCTACAGGGTGCAGGAGTTGGCGTGCTTCTCGTTGCCCCCACTGGGGAGCACCTAAAGTACGTTGTCCAGATGCATTTCCCCCAGGAGGAGGCCACCAACAATACAACAGAGTATGAAGGGCTCCTTGTCGGCCTCAGGATTGCAACAGAACTGGGAATCAAGAAGCTGATCACCCGCGAAGACTCGCAACTTGTGGTGAGACAAGTGAACAAGGATTACCAAAGTCCATTGATGGAGGCATACATTGAGGAAGTGAGGAAGTTGGAGGAGCGCTTTGATGGATTACAAACAGAGCACGTACCCCGTGCGGAAAACAGCATCGCTGATCATCTGTCGAAGTGCACTGCGCAAAAACTGCCTGTAGAACCAGGGACTTTTATTCTCCATCTGACTCAGCCCTCCATATCCCCGACAACAATGGCCAGAAAGAGGAGGAAACTAGACTCCGGTAAGCCTCTCCTGGTAGAGCCTCCCGAGGCCCCCGGCAGAGAGCTTGGCGGGAACAACTCCCCTTCGATTGTTGAGCTGCACCCTCCCGCCAGACCACCGGTCCCTGTGGTCGAGGAACGCGCTCCCACAAATGAGGAGGTGCCGCTAGTCCTCGTTGTCGATCCCTAGGCTCCAACTTGGGCGCAGCACATAGTCCATTTCCTCCAAACTGGAGAACTCCCCGAAGAGCAAGAAGAAGCTGAAAGAGTAGCCCGGAGGGCCAGTATGTATCAGTTTGTTGATGACACACCATACAGAAGAAGGCCCAACGGTGTGAAACTGAAGTGCATTTGCCAGGAGGAAGGAAAGGAACTGTTGGCAGAGATACACAAGGGTATGTGCGGCTCCCACATTGGATAAAGGGCTCTGGTTGGAAAAGCCTTCCGGCAAGGTTTCTATTGGCCCACAGCCCTCCAAGATGCAGTTGAGCTCGTCACCAGATGTGAAGCCTGCCAGTTCCATTCCAAGAATATCCATCTGCCTTCCCAAGCTCTTCACACAATCCCTTTGTCACGGCCGTTTTTAGTCTGGGGGCTCGACATCTTGGGCCCTTTCCCCCATGCTGCAAGGGGCTTTGAGTTCTTGTTCGTTGCAATCGACAAGTTTACAAAGTGGCCGGAAGTAGAGCCTGTGAGAAAGGTGACTGCTCAGTCAGCTATCAAGTTCTTGAAAGGATTGGTGTGCCGCTTCGGGGTCCCTGCCCGGATCATCGCTGACAATGGCACCCAATTCACGAGCCACGCCTTCATGAAATACGTTCATGCCCTTGGAAGCAAAATCTCATTCGCCTCTGTCGCCCATCCAAGGAACAATGGGCAAGCTGAGAGGGAGAACGCTGAAGTGTTGAGAGTATCAAGATGAGAACATTTGATAAGCTGCTGAAGTGTGGCAGGCGATGGATCGACAAGCTGCCGGTGCTTCTTTGGTCCCTCAGAATGACACTAAATCGAGCTATCGGGCAGACTCCCTTCTCCCTAGTCTATGGGGCAGAAGCAGTTATCCCCATGGAGCTCATTTATGATGAAGTGGCGCAAGAACAGCACTGGCGTGACGACGCTATGCTACTCGAGGAAAACCGTCTCCGGGCCGCAACGCGTGCTGCACGCTACCAGCAAGCCCTGCGTCGCTATCACAGCCGCAGGGTTCGTGCCCGGTGTTTTGAGGAAGGCGACCTTGTCCTTAGGCGCGTTCAGTCCGCCAAGGGTACAAACAAGTTGACGCCGAAGTGGTAAGGCCCCTACCGGGTAGTACGAGTCACCAGACCGGGCGCAGTCCGTCTGGAGACCGGAGATGGCATTCAATTGCAAAACTCATGGAACATTGAGCATCTCCGTAAGTTCTACCCATAAGGCGCGGCTGTCAGGCCCTGCCCGGCAGCCACCCTTTTGTGCAGGCCTTGCCGATGTTGCATGCAACCCCTTGTACAAAGCCAGGCGCAGAACCTGAGCCATGGAGAAATAAACAAAGTGCTGGGGGGCCCCCGAAACTTGCATGCATGCATAAGCATATCATGAGCATAGCATGATCATATAGATCAGATCGCACATGGCATCATTTTCATCTGTACTAGGTTGCAGGGCTCTCACCGTGGACTTGGTCCCGAAGAAGAGAAGAGAAGTGAAGCCTACGCTGCGATCCCCGACAAGCCAAACAGATAAGTTTTATCTCTTATCCATACATGTTCTCTGAAGAGAAACTTGTGCATATGAAACCCTCACCACCTTTGAAACTTAGGTGCTCCTATCCTTTGACTCGAATGTTGCTTCAGTCAGGATGGTTGTAGTGGCCTTTAGTGAAGAAGTCTTGGCGGGGGGCTGGTCCCTCTTTACGATTTGTGCCCAGCAGGCCTAGCCCCGCGGCAACGAACTAAGGGTACCGGTAGGATAGCCTGCCGGGGGAAACTTGTTTACTTTAATGTATAGAGGCATTTCACCTCTGCATGGATATGTTACATGCACAAGTACCCGGCAAGGCTTATCTTTTTCATTAATATGCTGATTAACAGGTACAGATCTTACAAAACACAGACATGGATAAAGAAGATTACATAATTTAAATGAAAATTTGGCAAGTGCCTACATGTTTTAGATTGAAAAAAATTAAGTGCCCCGTGATGCCCTTTCTTGCCCTTCTCCTCCCAGGCACTAAGGCGGAAGGTGAAGAAGGCAAAAGGAGCGCCTGGGCAGAAGCCCAGCCTAACCCCGTCAGGCCCCTTTGCGAGGGGCCTAACAAGAGCGGGAGCGCGCGGGCGAAGGTGATGGTGAAGAGATCGGCGGAGACGACCCACCAGTCGCCACCACCATGGCCAGCAGAACGCAGTAGGGCGAACGAAGGCGGAGGCCATGAGGTAGCCTGCCGGGGTCCAGCTGGAAGGCTGCTGGAGGGGCCAGGGGCGCCATCCACACCTTCGCACCCAACTCCCCGATGAATTGCCTTGCCGGGAACTGTGTGCAGGTGCACATGATGGTGCGGCCGCCAGATGGTGACGGTGCGGCTGGTGTTCAGCCGGAGTCAGAGCCGTCGCCCTCCCCATCGGCGTCATCATCATCGCCGTCACTGTCCTCCTCGTCGCTGTCGCTCGAGGAGGAGCTTTCATCGTCGGTCGAGCTCTTCGCGCAGCACCCTAAGCGAGCACCCGAGCACCCAAAGACCTTGACGGAGAGTAGGTCGGCCTCCATTAATTTAAAATGGAGGATGTGCCCCTCCGACAAGCTATGGGAGCGAGCAAAGGTCTTTGAGATGCGTTGGAAGAACATGACATGAGGGGCAGGGAAGTCCACATCCACCCGCATGCCGCCGTTCCCGCAACCCCTCATGTGCAGCTTCAATGCACGCGGCTGTTCGAGCTCCATCGCCCTTGCAAATAGAGTAGGGAGACGGAGGCGGCCGCGCAGAGGCTTGTACAGTCTGATGATAAACTCCAGAGGTTGGTCTCCCACGTGGCCTTCCATCAGGGAAGGAGCGGCCGGCCGGGGGCGCAATTAGAGCGCCACCTCGTCCTCCTCGGCCTCGAGCACCAAGACGACCACGACTTCGCCCCCTCCCACCTCCTCCCGCGGTGGGCTCCGCCCCCCGCATCTTCAGAGGAAGGAGGGAGACGTTGTCGAGCAGAAGCTCTCATCGCCACTATTGGAGCAGCGCCACGCCCCCGACCTCTTGCCATGATGGGCGAGGACTGCTGCAGGAACGGGAGGAGAAGGATGTGGGGAAAAACGTCTCGCCCCATGTTCCCCTTTTATAGGCGAGCGGGGCAGGGGCTAGATTTTTCCATGAAGGTAGCCACCCAATTCGTCCAGTCCGGCTCCTCCTCGCCATTAATGGCTCGAGGAATCAAGGCTGATCCCCTGCACCAATTCGTGATGCCTGGCTTTCTGCCATGGCGCTCATTCCCGCGCCCTCCGCATCCACCACCAACGACGCGCAGTGCATCCGATACACCTGGCGGAGGCGCTCGGGGCGGGAAAGATAATGGGGTGGCAGTTACCGCCCAGTGAATGTGGGACGTGGGTACCCCATGGATCTTGGCCCATTATCTCCCACACCACGATTGGGGTTACGCAACACGCGGAAGAACCTAAAACGGACCTGGGCTCAGGTTAATGAAGAAGCAAAGAAGATCTCAAGGGACAAGCAATTGCTACGCTCTTGCCTATGCACTGGTTAGGGCCTACCCCAACGACGCCCAGCAGCGCGTTCGGGCCAGGTCCGGGGGCTCCTGTTGGTGCAACAAACCTAGGTCTGTTGCCTAGACCATGCACAGACCTAGAAGAGCAAGGTTGCAACATCCAAGACAAGATCGAGTTGAAGAAATGGCTCTTTGAGGAATCTAAGAGCAGATCAAGAAGACCAAGACAAGCTATATGAGCAAGACACCACTAAGGGAAAGCCTCCCTTGCTGGGCAGGCGAGCCTGGCGAGGATGAGCTGGCCCCGAAGACAAGCCTCAAGACCGTCCCGGCAGGCTTGCCGGGCGCGACAAGGGCAAACTACCCCGCCAATGCTTCACCGCTCCACGTCACAGTGACGCAAGCCATCGATCGGTGCAGTGTCAAGCCCCCAAGTGACTAAGTGGCTGTTATTTGGCACGTGGCAGCCACTTCCTATGGAAATCACCTCTAAATGACACCCGTCCAGAGACGTGTCAAGCAGACAGACGAGGAGGTGGCCGAGCGGCTAGGCAGGGCATGCCGGGCATGCCTCGATGTGACATTAAGCGGTGCATTTAATGTGCTCTGCTCTGTCTGTAGAATTAGGTATGATAGCATTGTTCACTATCTAATCAGTACACAATGACTAATTTGCCACTGTGGTGACCCCTTGATCTATAAAAGGAGGGCCATGGCAACCATAGAAGAGGTTCGGAGGTTCGGGACCTTGTACACTAATACGCGCGTAGCTGCCCTCGCCCCGAGTCAACCCTGCCGGGCAAGAGCACTGCATTTCCACCAGAACCCACCATCAATCCACCAAAGCAGGAGTAGGGTTTTACGCCTCGTGGCGGCCCGAACCTAGGTAAAAACTGCCCATGTGATCTCTGCCATGCTGTGCTACGTTTCTCCGCTCTTTGTGCAATGTGCTCATCCCCCTGCCGAACCACAAGGGGCTGATGGCCCCATAGGTGGCTGTGGTTTCCCATGACAATGGGCATCTCCATAGCCCATTAATTTGCCTAGTTGATGTGAGACTTCCTCCTTTTTTGTCTTTTACTCACAACCTCCACCATACTCTATTCCACCTATAGTGCTATATCCATGGCTCACGCTCACGTACTGCGTGAAAGTTGAACAAGCTTGAGAACATTAAAAGTATGAAATAATTGCTTGGCTTGTCATCGGGGTTGTGCATGATAAATACTTTGTGTGATGAAGATAGAGCATGACAAGATTATATGATTTTGTAGGGATAACTTTCTTTAGCCATGATATTTTGAGAAGAAATGATTGCATTATTAGTATGCTTGAAGTATTATTGTTTTTATGTCAATATTAAACTTTTGTTTTGAATCTTGTGGACCTGAATATTCATGCCACAATAAGAAAAATTACATTGATAAATATGTTAGGTAGCATTCCACATCAAAAATTCTGTTTTTATCATTTACCTACTCGAGGACGAGCAGGAATTAAGCTTGGGGATGCTTGATACGTCTCCAACGTATCTATAAATTTTTATTGTTCCATGCTATTATATTATCTATCTTGGATGTTTTATATGCATTAATATGCTATTTTATATCATTTTTTGTGACTAACCTATTAACCTAGTGCCAGTGCCAGTTGCTATTTTTTCCTTGTTTTTGTCTTCTATTGAAAATCAATACCAAATGGAGTCCAAACGGAACGAAACTTTTTGAGGATTTTTCTTGGACCAGAAGACAAGCACGAAGCTTCGGGAAGAGGCCACAAGACCCTAGGGGTGCACCACAGGGGGGCGCCCCCTAGGGTTGTGCCCCCCCCCCCGTGGCTCTCCTAAACCTAATCTCAGCTCTATAAATACCCAAATATCCCCCTTACGTTAGGGGGCACACCAAAAATATTTTTCCACTGCCGCAAGCTTCTGTTCTCGTGAGATCCCATCTTGCACTACAAAAAAAAACTTCCGTGATGATATGTGTTTGTGACAGTAGGTCAAGTTTTCTGTCATGCATGTACATCCATGACGATTTTATGACAGAATCAAGATAGTCATACCTGTGCTGTCGTAGAAGTGTTCCATGACATTACCAAAATTATCATCACAGAAGTGTCCACTTCCATGATGATAAATCGAGCATCATAGAAGTGCTTTTGTCAAGGGTAATCGACACATGGCATCCACCGTAATGGGTCGCCGTTAAGCTATCGGGTTCCGGTTTGGATCCGATAACCCGTTAACGGCCCGGACCAATGGGAATTTTCCACGTGTAAAATTCTCATTCGCTGGCAGATCCACGTGTCGGCCTAGCGTTCGGACAGTTGTCATCCAGCGAATGGACGGGACGCGCCTATGATACGTCGACACGTGTCTTGGCCCAACAGTGGCCCATTCAGGTTAAAAGGCCGGGCCTGTCAAAATAAGCGGGCCGGTCCATTAGCGGCCTACTTGAGTCAGGCGCAGTCACAAGCATGGCCCATATAGGTTACATAGAATCGGCCCATCAAAGGCCCATTCTAGATTTGACAATTTCCAGCCCATCGTCAGTTCCAGCCCGTTAACGGCCCGCTGCGTCTTTGGGCCAAATTATGGCCCGAGCTTCTTTCGGCCTGTTAGCAGCCCATCGTCAGTTCCATTCCGTTAACGGCCCGGAACATCTTTCGGCCTTTTCTCGGCCCATTCTGCAGTTGGGCCAACTTCTAGCCCGTTGTGACTTTAGGCCTGTCCTCGGCCCATTCGGTAAATGGGCCAATTCCTAGCCCATTTTATCTTTCAGCCTGTTAATGGCCCGCACAACAGTTGGGCCTTTGACTGTGCAACCTAATTTTGAGTCCATTAGGGGCCCATGTTCCGCAGGGCAAAATTTCAGCCCGACGCGACTTTCGGCCTGTTAAAAGCCTAGTTTGCAAATTGGGCCTCCTCTGGCCCAAAACACTTTTGGCCTCTTACTGGCCCGTAAAGTAAAAGGGCCGAGACAAAATTGACATTTATTTCGGCCTGCTAGAGGCCTGTGGGCCATTTCCATTTATACGGCCCTATCGAGCTTTCGGCCTGTTAACGGCCTGCTAAGAGCCATTGTTACGGTGGGCCACATCATTTGGGGTCCACTAAATATTATTTTGACCAGCCCAATTAAGGCTCGCTTTGACTACACATGTTTGTTCATTCGGATGGCATCCAGGAAATGTTTGGGTGTGTTGGCCCCCATTTCAACAATATAGCATATTCAAAGAATTATCCTACTCTATACTATCGCCTCTAAAAAACATACACTATACAATAAAGAGACTAAGGCATAGAAACGTAGAATAATCCTACACTATACAATAAAGAAATTACAGCCGATTATACCCACTGGGCATTATAGTTCGGCACCAGTGAAAATAAAGCATACACAAACAACAAATTACATATACTGGGCAAATAAAGCTCATACATCATGGACACGCATCAACAGAACTTACCATTTGAACTATAATCTCTTCAGAAAATAGGATTGGCCGGATTCAGATAGCACAATTTTCAGTCTGCAAAATCTCCAATTCCTTCGTGGTTACCTCAGTGTCTCGTTTCATTTTTTTGACTCCTGCATCTAATACCTGCAAGTCCAGTCTCAACTTGTTGATTGCACATTGAGAATCATGTACATGTTGTCTTGCCACCTCTAGTTGATGCTCGAGAACATCAGCACATTCCAATTCCAATCCATAATCATTTGGTAATGGCCATACCGCACTGCTCGCAGATCTTTGTGTTGATGTCACTTCATCCGGAAATGTTTCTGTAAGTACACATGACTAGGGCAAAAATATAGTTACAACAGTGAAGCGAGCAAGACAGACTATTTTGTACATGGCAAAACAGGACTAACAATAATGTTACACGTCATGAAGCATAAGCAGGTGATATTTTAAAAATTAAAAAAATGGTAGTCTGTGCAGCCCGCATATAGAAATCTCTCTTAGCTCACCAGAGGAGCATGATGTTGGGGCCAAATCCAAAACACAGACATGTTACAAATTTAGACATCACGTTGCGTATAAGTAAGCAAGCAGTTGGCCATTCTGTAGCTCAATTAAAGTCTTAGGGAGCACAATGAACAGCAGAGGGATTCATACAAACCTACTACAACAAGCAAAACTATGCAATCATTAGCCTAGTATAAACTAGATTGTGAGCCTCATGCAGTAATAGTTGGTTAATAGACTTCAAAGCTTCAGGCACACTTCGCCAGAGTAATTAAATGGTAAGGCCTTTAATTATGTCAACTAATAGTTATACAAGTACCCAACATCAGGCATCATTGTTTGGGCATCTCATTAACTGAGGACAAATAAAGCAATTGAAAAGAGCAATTTAACTATGCCTGAAACAAACAAGCAATTGAACTGTTGAGTTGGCAGCATCCACACATGCATGCCTCAATAACATCCATGCCCTAGCTACATTTACTATATAAAGGAACAAGTAATGTAATATTGTTTCCCCCCTATGAAGTATCTCGACTAGTATGTAATCAATATCCTAGTAATGATAGGGAGGCTAATGATGTGAATATGCGTTTGGTTATGACTTTTATGACATCGACAAATCTACCATGGCAGGAAGCAGTTTCACACTGTTCACTACTATAAGATGTTTTAGATATTTAAAAGTAGACTACATCCGTAATGAGTGAACAGACACATTAAAATGTGTTTACATACATCTAATTTACAAAAAAGTTAGAACATCATATAGTAGTGAGTGGAGGGGGTTTTAATCAATGGCCCAATGACTAGGTTACAGGTGAAGAACCCTACGCAAGCACAATGTCAGACAAATAGGATGTCCTGGTAATTGTAATACAGTGACTTACCTTAACTGGTTGAACAGGCTCAGCGCTGCTCCTCCTTCTCTTGCAAGGCTCCTTCCTAACATCTTGTACTTGGAAATCCTCAATCTTATCTTCATTGCACCCCCTCTGCAAGGTGACACAAACTAGTTACTGGTCTCCTTGGAAGATAAATATGCATACTTTCCAGTCTGTGAACAATGCAAAAGGATGAGATTATAACAAAACAACCCCACATAATGAAACATGCCACATCTCTTGCACACAATGAACTAAGCATTTACTATGTGTGCACTATGTAAAAACTAGGCATACCTTCGTACTGGATCTCCAGGTACTCTTGGAGAGCCTACTTTAGTGTACAGCCAAACCTTTATGTCACCTATGAGTTATACAAGCCCCAACTACATCAGCCCTTAGTGTTTAAATCGTTGACAAGCTCTGTTAGGTCAAGAACAACAAGTAATCAAAGCAAACAGTCCTAGTATGGCTGGAACATATGAACAAGCAATTGAACAGATGTGTGAGCAAATCTTACATATCAAGAAAAGAAGCATAGAAGGAGGCTTAAAGACCATCACTTGACTGACCAGATTTAAGGGGCATTTAAACATCATGTGCAACGTATGAACTAACATAAACATTGCATATTTCAGATTCTATAATGAAATGCACATGTATTAGGTTATGCCATGTATGATGATGCTTAAATGTACACTATAGCAGGCAGGAGTGATTCATCATTGCACGCACAATTGAATTGCAGGTTATGGGCCAGTTCTATTCCGCCAATTCAAAATAAGCCATAAAAGATGTAAAGAAGTCATTTTTTAGTTATGGGCTTGGGCTTAACTTATTTCACTTTGGAGGGAGGTGTTTCGGGTAGAAGCTCACTAAAAATTGAAGGGAAGGGGAATAGTGAAATGACTCTGTTGTCTGCCTATATTACACTCAAAATGCCACTGCTCATGCCCGTGTCACACCTGACCCTCAAGTAAAAAACAAACACACAAGCATTCATTACCCTGCCCGCTTGCATCTCTTCTCCCCTTTCCCTCTACCTCGATCCCCTCCCTGCAGCGCTAGGGTTCCTCCAAGGAGCCATCGCCGCAGGTCCCATCTGGCCTGGTCCTCGACGATGCTCTGTCCAGCTAGGCTACATGGCCGGCGGGTAGGGCCAAATCTCTGTGGCTGCTCCTCCCTCTGGTGCCGCCCCTCATTCTCATGGTCTCCAGCAGCTGCTCCACTATGGTCCGTCCAACACACTACTACGGCGGGCGCCGCACAACTACGGTTGATGCCCCACTGTGGCAAAAGGTACCTCATTCCCCCTCCCCTCCTCCTAGGCCGTGGCCTTGAGGTGCTGTTGAAGGATGAGCTCTTCCAACAAGGTGAGGCTCTCCTCTAATTTTTTTGCCAAATTTTCATTCTAATCCGCTATACGATGAATTGCTATGAGCTGCTTCTGCTACTGCTATATGATGCATTGCTATGAGCTGCTCCTGCTGCTGCTATATGATGAATTGCTATGAGCTGCAGCTGCTATATGATGAATTGCTATGAGCTGCTGCTGCTGCTATATGATGAGTTGCTATAAGTTGCTCCTGCTGCTGCTATATGATGAATTGCTATGAGCTGCTCCTGCTGCTGCTATATGATGAATTGCTATGAGCTGCTCCTGCTGCTGCTATATGATGAATTGCTATGAGTTGCTGCTGGTATATGATGAATTGCACGCTGACGGTGTCCGGGACTAGGGGGGACTCACCACGTCATCTCCCGACCAGTGGGTCGGGCCGAGGACCCCCATGGCGGTTCACTAATGGGCCAGTTCAGACAGCCGATGACATATACGAGGAAGATTCCACAAGACTTGGTGACCAAGACAAGGACTCCTCTCCACCGACGTATTCGACTAGGACTCTTGTTATCCTAGGCCTCTGATATATTATATAAGCCGAGGCCAGGCTAGTCGATAGAGGATTATGATATTGATCCATCATACCCCTAGAGTTTAGACCACAACGTATGATCTTGAGGTAGATCAACTCTGTACTTAATACTCCATTGATATAAACAAGAGCAGGACATAGGGTTTTACCTCCATAGAGAGGGCCTGAACCTGGGTAAAACACCGTGTTCATCGTCCCTGTTACCATCGATCCTAAATCCACAGCTTGGACCCCCTACCCCGAGATCTGCCAGTTTTGACACCGATAATGGTGCTTTCATTGAGAGTTCCTCTGTGTGATCGGCAATGGATCAATGGCTCGCTTGCAGATCAACTGCGACGTCGGCATATTTGTCCCTCAAAATTTCAGCTCGATCCGACCGTTCAAACTCCGGGAAACCTCTGATGAGCGCATCGATTTTCTGATTTGTTTTCTGCGCGAATACGAATCCGACCCGAGTTCATCTTTCTTTATGAACGGGATATTGGACAACCTTTTTGGAGGAATCTCTTTCTAGGGTATTGTGTTTTGTTTCCGAACACATGCTCACAAATTTTTCTCCTTTTCGGAGGTAACCTTCACCATTGCGCCGGTATCAAACCAGCCTGACAACGTTGCTGTACGGCTGCCGATCTGCGCCAGACGGGTCGTCGCTTCATCAAGCCAAACTCAACCTCTTCGGATCATTATCTCGGCTAGCCGAACAAGAGTTCGGCATCATGAAGGGTAAATCATCACCAACATTGTCGCCCCATGAATTATACGGAGCGGGCACACCAACATCGCTGCATGGTCACTTCATCAAGCGGGCATCGACCGCGTCACAAGATCCGGTCCGCGACGGCATCGCCGCACTATTGCTTCTTCAAGCCTGGATGTGACCTCTGTGTCCGAAGATCGGGAGTCAATTCCGGCCGGACTCGCCTCTCTTATCCTGTATCCAGCTTCAATCCTGGACGCGACTTCGGCGTCCGAACATCAGGAGTCAACCCTGGCCGGACTCGCCCCTCGCACCATAGTACCGGATGACGATTCCAAAGAAATCCCAATACTAATCCAGCTGACCAAGCTGATGTCCACCACGCCGACCTGCTTCGACACCTCGGCCGGCATGGGGCTGCAAACGTCATACTACCGACCTGTCCCGTCACCTCGGCTAGACCGGGGGCTTCGCCATCTCTTCATCAACCTACTCTGGTGACTTCGGCGTCACCAGCCGACCAGCTTCGTCACGTTAGCTGGATTGGGGGCTTCGCCTCACCACATCGACCGTGCGGCATCACCACCTCATCAAGCCGAACTCCTCGCTCGGTTACCTCGGGCTGGGGGCTGGGACCTTGGCTGGGCTGTGGACTACGTCTTTGTCCCGCCACGAGCTCGGACCTCGTCAACAATACCGAGCACATTAACCAGCTAAGTCACCTCCATGCTTAGTTTTTTTCTTTAAAATTTTTTATTTTATTTTATTTCTTGTTCGGTTCAACCAAACATTATATTTGTGTTAAACAAAAAAGTTGTTCGTTCAAACGTTGATTGTTAAACATTTCTTTTTTCCGCTGAGCTCTTCGTCACCTCGGTCATGAGGGTTTTTGTCACCTCGGCTGGACCAGGGGCTTCGGCTCGCCACATCGATTGTGCGGCATCGCCACTTAATCGAGCCGAGCTCTTCGCTCGGGCACCTCGGGACCGGCTTGGGGGCTGGGACCTCGACCCGCCGCAAGCTCGGCCCACATCATCAACGCCGAACACATTAACTAGCTAAGTTGCTTTCATGCTCAAAGTTTTTACATTTTTAATTTGTGTTCGGTTCGACCATGCTCACATGCGTTGTTTGTTAAAAACACTTCCTGTCATAGGTTAACTGGGGGCTCTTAAATTTATACGAGCCATTTTATAATGAATGTTTTTCTTCTCAGTCGTTGCAAAGTCTTTTTCTACCACTCCTTTTTCGACCCGAGTGTGTGGTCAATAGCCGGATAGCCTGGCTTCTCTCTAAAAACCGCTTGAGTTTAGTTCGCTAAGCTGGCCTTGGAGAAGCACTCCGCCTTCGGGATAAGGAGGTTGAAACCGAAGGCTGACCTACTTGAAGTTTAGAGATTGGATGTGTCATGTTAAAGCATGACAGAAGCAAAAAAAATTTAAGACCAATTTTGGATTGGCACAAAAAACTTGTTTTTAGTTCGGATGTAAAGTTTTTACTAAAGTTTTTTGGTTTTCCATGCTTATGGCACTTTTAACTTATTTGTGTGTCTCACAATACAACGACGGACACATTTAAAGCTTCGGCAATATCAACGGGGGGCTGCGACTAGAGCCGAACCCACCAAAAGCCAAGGCACTCTGAGGAGTCCTCGGCAAAACGTTCTCGGATATTGCTTTATATGCACCAGTTTCGAATTGTATCTTTAGTCAATAGTTGGGTTGCCTGGCTCCTGTGCTTGCCTCCCACGTTCCGCTTTGTTCAGCTAGGAGTGCAAAGGGAGAACCACTGCGATTGTACTTCCGGTTTAACTGGTCAAGTACCTCAGTGGAGAAAGTCGAAAACTGACTATCACAATGAGCGTAAACTAGTCGGCGATTCGATGACCGTATTAAACAATGGGCCTTTCATAAGATTGGCCGAAGTGTTACTGGTTTGACCTCGGCTGATGCCGAACACTAACCAGGGGCTAGTAACTGGCCCCGAACTTCAAACTCCTATGACTAAGTGAAAATTATAAAGCCTGCATATCTGATTGCCTCATTTCCGCTAACACAACCACCTCCGGGCACCGAGACGTCGGCTAAGGGTTGTATTGTTAGTACGAAAACACCCTGTGTAGCATCTACAAAGGGGTGGAAGCCGACGATGGGCCACTTTCAGGTTATAAACAGTCTCAATGGATAATTTGCCTTCCATAATTATCGTAATAAAGCCATAAATATGCATCAATTTGACTTAAGATTTTGGCCAAGCTGGGTTGCCTGGCTCCTGTGCTTACCCCTATGTTCCCGATTGTTCAGCTAGGCAGTAAAGGGAGCACCTCTGTGATTGTTACTACCGGGTCATCCGGATTAGTACCTCAGACTGGGTGAACCCGAAAGCTAGCCATCTTAAAGGATATAATTGGTCGGGAACGATGGAAGCGAAAATTCTGGTTCATCATGGACAACAGAGTTCTGGAACTCTCCCCTAAACCAAATCCTCAATATTTTCCTCCCGCATTGATTGGAGATGAGGTTTCATGATCATGGTCAGCATGAGAACCCAAAGAAAGGAACCGATAGCGGAACTATTTTCTTTGGAAGATGTTTCTTACATAGTAATATAACATATCTCTCCGCATACCTTTGTTTATAAAACCGTATGGCCGGATTGCCTCATTTGCCATAAATCTTTGCCCTCATAAAGGCTTTATAAAGTGGGACAAACACTCCTCGGCTACTGACTGAGGAGGTTGAAGTCGATGGTCAGTCAACAAAGTTTTGTACAATGCGGATCCGAGCTTTAATGATGTAAAGTACTTAGGTACATAGAATCATTACACATAAATTGCGAGCAAAAGTGAAATAATTGTAGCCAATCTTTCAAAGAGTCGAGGGCACAATCTCGCTGAGACAACCGAGCAGCTGACATAACGCTCTCATAATTCCCTATTGGCATTGATTTCCTATCTATTAAGCCCCTTGAGGCCGACCTTGGCGAGATTAGCTTTCGTTAGCTCTAGCTCCTTTAAGAGACCTTTATTCTCTTTCCAAGAAGTTCATGTTAAACACAACAAAATTTTCTGTCAAATGGATATCGATCCTTAATTCAGCCACCCCGCGCCCACATTAAGGCTCGGGGGCTACTGGGCTTCGCGCTTATCATTTACAAATATTAAAGGGGCACATCGATCCCCTGATCAGGTGTTGCCACCCGACCAGTGGCTCGGGGGCTACTGCATTGCCTATTCAATGCAGAAAATTCATAACGCCCAGTGTTTAGCTTGACCGAGCTAGGGGCAAACGCGTCTTCGGACAACAATAGGTACCATCTGGACCTATCCGGCATCAAGCTAATATATTATGGCAACTTTTCAAGGACCCGTCTGCCGATCACTATTTCCTCCAATATATTACACCGCATTTCAATTCCTATGTATACTGCTGAGCTAGGAGTTGATCCTCAGGCCGATTTCGCAAATCAACCTGAGTCTCAGGGGCTAATGTGATCAGTGGTTTCATGTTTTCCTTCAGGTGCATCTCAGGTTTTAGACCGACACACACCTTGAGGGCTACTGGTTATATATCTCGGCAGAGAATAAATTGCACCAATCAAGAAAAATATATCCACAAAAAATCAGCCCAGTCCCGAGGTAGTGCACCACCTCGGATGCAGTCCGGCATAAAGCTCGGATACAAGTAGTTGGCTCCATAAAGGGCATTTCCAGCATTAAGCTCAGCTGAACTCCTTCAACTTTTTTGAACAAAGGTGATCTATGACACCTCGGATACAGTCCGGCATTGGAGCTCGGATACAGTCCGGCGTTGGAGCTCGGAAGCAGTCCGATGTTGGTGCTCGGCTGCAAAAAGATATACCTCGGATGCAATCTGGCGTTGGATTTCGGATGCAAGAGGGCACTACCGCAAGGGAAACACTTTAAACCCGAGGTGTGGCATAAAAATAACAAGGCATTGATAAAGGCAGAAGACTTAAAGGGCTCCTCGGATGCATGGCGTGTAAACTCTTCAGATTTAGCTCGGCAATCCTCAAGATCGAAGATGGAAAGATTTGTTGAACCAGTTTTCAAGGCCGACGACCGAAGATGAAGAAAAGTTTGGAAGAACCGAGGAGCGTCCCCAACTTGAAGACCAGTTCAGGGGGCTACTGACGGTGTCCTGGACTAGGGTGGACTCACCACGTCATCTCCCGAGCAGTGGGTCGGGCCGAGGACCCCCATGGCGGTTCACTAATGGGCCAGTTCGGACAGCTGATGACATATACGAGGAAGATTCCACAAGACTTGGTGATCAAGACAAGGACTCCTCTCCACCGACGTATTCGACTAGGACTCTTGTTATCCTAGGCCTCTGGTATATTATATAAGCCAAGGCCAGGCTAGTCGATAGAGGATTATGATATTGATCCATCATACCCCTAGAGTTTAGACCACAACGTATGATCTCGAGGTAGATCAACTATGTACTTAATACTCCATTGATATAAACAAGAGCAGGACATAAGGTTTTACCTCCATAGAGATGGCCCGAACCTGGGTAAAACACCGTGTTCATCGTCCCTGTTACCATCGATCCTAAATCCACAGCTTGGGACCCCCTACCCCGAGATCTGCCGGTTTTGACACCGACACACGCTGCTGCTGCTACTGCTGTATGATGAGTTGCTATGAGCTGCTGCTGCTATATGATGCTTTCAGGTGGTGCTGCTATATGATAATAACCAACCACTTGGACCATCGAATTTTGATAAATAATTGTTCTTCATTTAAATTTAGGTCATGCGTTGTTCATTTAAATTAGGCAATGGGATCTCTATGGAAGACATTGACCAAAGTAGATTGTGCCAAGTAGATGGTATCTTTGTATTTGCATTTTGAACAAATATTGATTGTATGTTTTCCTATCATATTAATTACTGCACTGGGTTCAATTTGTAATGTTTGCAAGTCAAATTAATTTTCATATGGGCAGCAAAATGACAAAATATAATGCAATCTAGATTTTTCACTGATCATACCACAGATAAGCTGAAAAGGCAGACAATAAAAAGAACTGGTTGGCTTATTATTTGGAGCTTATACTCAAAGGTGCTTATTTTCTTAGGATAACTCGAAATAACTGTCCCTAAGAAACTTGGCCAATAGAACTGACATACAAATAACATGTCACGATGATTACAATGGAGGCCCAGTTCTTTTGCCAGATTCTCCCAGAATCTAACCCCTACCCAGATTCTCCTAGAATCTTTGAGCTCCATTTGTTTTACAATCCTATCTAGTTAGGGTCTAATTAGGTAGGATTGTAAAACAAAAGGGGGTCAAAGATTCTAGGAGAAGCTAGAGAGGGACAGATTCTGGGGAATCCTGCAAAAGAACTGGGCCGGAGTGACCTACCATAGCACACTGTATAGGCTCACCGCTACCTCTCCTTTTTTTGCGATGTTCCATGAAATTGCCACATACATCTTGTACTTTTTCATTGCGTAACCCTATCTGCAAGTTGACATGGCTAATTTCAGATATCTCTACATGATAATACATTGCATATCCCTTGCGCATATTTAAACCACCAATTAACGATTGTGTGCGTAGCATAAACTAGCCATGACTCTATGTGCTAGAATAGCAGGCACTCTAAGGGAGCCTAATGTAGTGCACTGGAATTCCTACATGCCACCTACGATTTTTTGTAATGTACTACCTCTGTTCCTAAATATATGTCTTTGTAGAGATTCTAGTATGGACCACATACATATGTATATAGATGCATTTTCGAGTGTAGATTCACTCATTTTGCTCTGTATGTAGCCTATAGTGGAATCTCTAGAAAGACTTATATTTAGGAATGAGGGAGTATCATGTATGACATCTACTTATCTAATTTAGCAGCCAATAGTGGAAATCATTGTCTGCACAAAGGGATTACTGGTCGAAAATCCTAGCAAAGCACGCTGGCAGGCACACAACAATACAAGAGAGAGAGACGCACTTACAAGAGCATAGCAATGCCTCAGTCCAGGATCTTGGTTGGCCAAGCTGTTCGATCCAGAAGAAACATCATCCTTGTAGTTTTTGCCAGCTGCATAACAAGTAACAGCGACCTGTTAGTATATTTGAAGTACATTGGGCTGGTGATGCTGGACGGGTTTAAAGGTGACAAGTACCTAGGCCGTGGCGGGTGCTTGGCATCTTGCCAGATGGTGGGAATCAAGTTAGAAACGTCAAGGGTGATGACGGTGCGCTGGCTGTCGGGGTCCGGTAAGGAGATCTAGAACCGTCGAGTAGGGTGTTTGTGGAGCGGCTCCGGTAGGGTGGACTACGGTGTGGGCGAAGCGGATCTGAGGCCGTGGACGAGGGCGTCGGTGAAGCTGCTCCGGTGGTTGGGTTCAGGATGGTGTCGACGATGTGGATCTGCGGCCGTGGACGGGGCGTTAGAAGCTGCTCCGGTAGGTTGGACGAGGGTGCGACGAAGCAGATCTGAGGCCGTGGACTTGTGCGTTGGCAAAGCGGCCCCGGTAGGGTTGAGAATGGTATCGTCGAAGCTACTTCGGTAGGGTTGAGGATGCTGTCGGTGAAGCGGCTCTGGTAGGGTTGACGAAGGTGTCGGCGAAGAGGATCAGAGGCCGTCGACAGGGGCGTCGGTGGGGCGGCTCCAGGGGTGTGGACGAAGCGTCTCCGGTGGGGGGTACGAAGGAGCCACTGCAGATGCGCTGCGATTGACGAGAGTACCGGCGAAGCAGATCCGGCGCCGTGGACAAGGCCGGCACTGAATGGGCTATGGTATAGTGGTGGATGAGCAGTCTACTTGTTTCTAGGGGAGGTGGGAGGGGTAGATGCGACCACAGAAGAAGATCCGGCGACGTGGACGCCACTGGCAGTGAATGGGCTCTGGTACGCCGGTGGATGAGCAGTCTAGGGTTTCGAGAGGGGAGGGGTAGAAAGGCCGATGAAGTACGGACGGCGTGATGTAAGATGCTCTGGTGCTGTGAAGTTAGTCGTTTTTGCGGGAGAGGGAGAGGAAATGGGGGTGCTGTGTGGTGGGGGGAACCGAAAGTTACCAAAGCAGCCCCGACCTATTATGTAAATGAGGGCCGTATTGTAACTATTGTTCTCCGTGCACCAAGGACAAAAGGGGAATTTCGCATGCTAAAGACTAGGTGGCGGAAAGTTTAGAAGGAGGCGGGAGATTTTGCTGGCCGCGGGATCGTTCGTATCCAGTTTCAACTAATTTTGGACAGTGCTAGTGGGAAGGTCATGCGAGACTGTGTACACGGGGCACACGTCAGCAGTTAATAACTGGTGTGAAGTCCACCCCAGAAAAAAGACAATAACTCGGGATGATGCACCGATAACTTGGACGTTCACATGGGCGCGGCCAATCGTACGGGTATAGAGGCGCGTTCACAAAAAAAGGGATCAAACGCTCAGCCTATGTATTTCTCGTGTAAATATATAATTTAGTGCCATTGGTTATTTACTTTAAACATAATGCATTGACGTGTTATTGTAGAGGCGCACAAAAAGAAATGGATATTGTAGTCCCACAAAAGAAATGGATATTGTAGTCCGCTACTTAAAAGTGTTACCTCATATGATTACATAGCCTCCATTTCATAAATTGCGTACCTGTTGAATTCATATATGAATATTACATATATTACTTCATAATAGAACCTGAAATCATCCAAGACTAATGAATTTGAATGCAAGACTAACAATGGTGCATGTACATGATAGCTAAAGTGGTTGTTTGAAGAAACATCACTGTAACTTTGGCATGCACAATTGAAAAGGATTATTTGGAAAAAAATGTGATATGTGAGTGTCCAATCTTTATAGCGTTGAATCGATATTATATCTTTGGCCATGATACGAAGTAGATATTGATTTATTTTCAAGCGATGCACGTCGATGATCGCTAGGTAGTGATACATGAATGAATTGTGCAATCTCTCTCACACGCATACATATCTTATTTCTTCGTGGGCATCGGAATCACATACGCGCACTTCGTGTATTTCTCTCCCTCTGTCAAGGTTAGAATTCGTCTTTCTACCCTGTCCTACAAGTCTCTCACACAGAAACACACACGCTCTCTCTGTCGAACACGCCCACCCCTTTAATTCCGCCCACCCACCGCCACTAATGCCTCAAAATATAATTATGTCTCTCACACATATGCCTAAGGTTAACTCGAGTCCCAGAACCATATGAATACATACAATGGGATTCCAACAGAGCACCTTTTGTTTTGAGATTTCACTCTCTCACACACACACACACACACGCGCATGTAGACATTGTTTCTCTCTTCATTTTTTTCCGGCACTTGCATGCACACCGCTTGTTTATCTCCGTGATGCTTTAAGTATGCCTCGCACACATGCTATCTACCTATCCCTTAATATAGATATGTGTCACACAAACTCCTTCTCCCTATATCTGAGTGTCACTGCCGCACCACCCCCCCCCCCACACACACACTTCCTGACACCGAAGGAGTAGGGTGACACCTCGATCTTGATACTAATCTATCTACTTGGCTTCTCTCTCAACACAACACACCAGCACACTACCCGACACCGAAGGAGTAGGGTGGCACCTCAATCTTGATATAATCTATCTACTGGCTTCTCTCCAAACACACCACACACACACACACCCTCGCTAGTTGTGCCTCTGTGCCTACCGCGTGCACACTCTCGATACGTCTTTCTCTCCCTCCCCCCTCCCCACCCCCCAACAATGACAGCAGAAGGGTGACAACTCGATCTTGATCTTAATCTATCAATTGGCTTCTCTCTCAAACACACACACACATACACACACACGCTAGTTGTGTCTCTGTGCCTCGCTCACACACACTCGATACGTCTTTCTCTCCGTAGCCCCCTCGATATGTAGACTTCTCGCGTGCACATAGCTGTAGTGACAATGACGCTGAACCCAGTGTGCCTTGTTTTTACCGACCTCATGTGATAGTTTTCACCCTGTTTTCTGTTAATTAACAAGGCAACCTTTTCTTTGTTACTACTAGTGAATCTGAGATCATTCGGGGCAGACATAAAATATATCACTTCAACCCAATTATCGCAGTAACTATTTTAAAAGAAACTAGCTAGATGCCCGTGCATTGCACGGAACATCAAGATGCATTTGTATGAGTAGTTTATCTTGTGAGAGAAAAGGATGAATGAGGGAAGGCCTTATTTGCAAATGTGGAGAGGGGTGTGGGTATATTTTTGCAAAATTGCCATAGTTTCCTTCCTATCCGTTAGATATAAATCCGACGGCCTATATTGCAGGATGGCAGGCACACCATCATCACCAACTCTGTTTTCTACTCCCTCCATTCCTAAATATTTGTCTTTTTAGAGATTTCAACAAGTGACTACATACGGAGCAAAATGAGTGAATCTACACTCTAAAATATGTCTATATACACATCCGTATGTGGTAGTCCATTTGAAATCTGAAAAAGACAAATATTTAGGAACGCAGGGAGTATAAGAGTAGACATAGAGATATATCTCTAGCATCGTCCACAACGAACATGTGCTGGACTGGTTAGTGCTGGATGCTCGCAACGCGATGACCTGAGTTGGAATTCTGTCTTTAACTTTAGATTTTTATATTATATATTATTTAATATATAATTCTTTCGCTACTGTACTGACAGTGGAACCCACAGAGTACTTTGAATACAAGATTAAGGATGGATTTGTTTCTTTTTAACTTTCTGTACGAAGCTGTAGCCACGTTGCAAGTCATTTACACTATACATGCAATTAACTTTTTATAGAGGGAGAATCATACACGCAATTAACTCAAATGGATTGGATGTGACTCTATTATTTCTAGCATAAGAGCATCTCCAACAGAAGCCGGCAAATTTCCTCCCGCTTCCTTCTGCGGAGGACGACATCCAACCCCAGCGGCATACATTTTCACAACTCTAACCAACCAGAGGAAATTCGTGCAAACACGGACTGATTTCATATAAGCATGAAGGTTTTCGTATAAAAAAGCCGAATCTTCATATAAACATGACGAATTTCATTACATTTACATGAACTAAGCGGTGCTAATCCGGCTCTCATGGCCGCCCGTGGATCCCTTTGTCTTCCTTATGTCCGGTAGACACTTGCGGGGTCGACGAAGGTCCTCAGAAGAGACGAAGCAGCAAAGAAACCACCTGTATACGCAGTCGTCGCCTCGGCGGTGGCCTTCATGGGTCCCAAGTTGTGGCGGCCTCCCGTGTTCCACTTCTCCTCGATGATGGCGGCGGACACGGAGAAGCTGGCCACCGACTCGTCGCTCTCCACGCACCCGGCTTCTGTTTCTGCCTGCATGGCGCTGCCGCAGGCACGGGAGGTGCGCCCACACACACGGGAGGCGCGGCCACCGCAGACACTGGTCACGCAGTACAACACGACAGCGACGACGCCCATGCTGCCGTGCTCGCTGCCATGCCGGCATGGAGCAACTCGCCACTCCTCATCGAGCTGAACTGGAGCGGCGAGTTGCTGAACCACACGCCGGCTTGGGGCGGCAACTGGCTCCATCAGGCGAAGCGAGGTTGGTGAAGCACCGAGCGGCCTCACCCGTATACGGAGGGCTCAGCGGGCCACCCAGCCGGGTAGGATGCCGGAGAACGGCTCCTCGAAAGCCATCGGAAGAGTGGAGAAAATGGTTAAGGAGGAGATGGGGGAGTGGCGGAGGGGTGCGATTCTTGCCCGCTGTCTGTCTGGCCTCGTTTAAATAGAGGCCGGACGGTAGGAGCTTGGCCGGCGTCTAGCCTCGTTTAAACTGAGGGTGGACGGGAGGAGCTCGGCCGGCGTTGCGTTTAATGCCGGCCCGCTCATGAACGGTATGTGGCCGGAGTAGGTTACTCGGTTTGCATGCGGGTTTAACGGCGGCGTTTGATGGAGGCGAGGAGGCGTGTTCAGCCGGGTGTGCAGCGGGCGGCGCAGTACTATTCAATTTGACATCTACTAGTAAACCAGGACAGTTCCCGATACATCCTCCTTCAATTAGCATCCTGAATGCATGAGGGAAGTAATGGGAGGAGGACGGGGAAAAGAGGCAGCATGATGTGAATGCAACGCAGTTTGCACTCATATAAAGGCACCCCTCCATTCCAATGCATCTACCACATCGTACGCACCTAAGCACCTACACTAAGCGCAAAAGTGCTCACTCCAGACCCATGGCAGTGATGCGTGCGAGCGGCCAGCGGCTGTGCCAGATGGTCCACAATGCCGGCCTGCGGCATGGCACCGAGGATCGTCTCCAGACGGTGTTGACGACCGGCTGGTTCATGGCCATCGTCGACGCCAGCTATGACTCTTAGTTGGACCAGATGATCGTTGCCACCATCAACAAGTTCACCATCATCAAGAAGCTCGCGGACGACATCGCCGTACTCCTCCAACCCGCGCGCCCGGGCTCCTCATTGCCTGCCACCCTAATCGGCCTCTCCATGGCGGCAACCTCTTTCAAGCACTGGTGGCCCTGCGACTGCCCGCCGACGCAATGAAAAATGTCCACCTGGAGGTCACGCTCGCCGCGAGGCACCTCGCCCTGCAAGAATTCGTCGACTTACACATCCACGTGTACGAGGAAGTCGTGTACATAGGTATCTACAAGGCCGGTGAGGACACTGTGATGTTGGCCTTCGTCAACCGGCTGGAAGCATTGGACGCCTTTGTTGAGAAGCACCTTGACCTCGCCACAAAAGCCATCGCTCCTAAGCCACCGGTCGGTGGCCCGGCGCACTGAGTCGAGGAGGAGGAGGTCGTACGTTGATGGATGCATCTTTCTTCTTGCCTCCTGTAACCACCACTGCGACCGCATCATCGTGGCCTTAATTCTTATTGCGCTATTGCATTCTTGTTCTAGCCAATACACACATGTGCGATCCCTTTGCTCACATTTGGAGGCAATTATATGCGTCACTGTAACTAGTACTCCATCCGTCAATTTATAAGTTGTGCTTACCTTTTCCATCAACTTCGTGCAACGCACGGGCATCTTGCTAGAAACACTACAACATGTCGGACCGCATGTGACCAAACCGACGATGCGCCAACCTAGCTACTACCCTGCTTATCTGGCGGAAAAAGCCCCGCCCTAGCATTTCCAATCGTTATTTCTATCTATCGATCGTGCCAAGGAGCAGAACCAAATGTTACAATTTATACATGTTTCTCTACTCCTATAAAAGACTCAGTTGGGATGGTGGTGTGTCTGCCATCCGTCATTTCTGACCATTAGATCTGCATCTAACGGCTGTGAGGTAAGTTGTGGCATTTTTGCAACAATAGCCCACTTCTCTGCTCCAATTTGCAGAAAACCCCTTATTATCTTGAAAGCAATCACATCCCTCCCTCACCTCATCAAAACAGCCTGAGAAATATATTTTGAGTGAAAAGTAATATATTTTTAGTGGTATATATGTATATCAAAACAAGAGTGTTTTCTTTCAAGTTTGTGAACAAGTACTATTCTACTTCGGATCCATCGCAACGCACGGGCACATTGCTAGTAAAAGAAAAAGGCCTACCGCGTTCGCATCGCACCCCCACACGCCCGGCAATCGGGAGTACTCCACGGCCCGTCCGGCACGCCACATAGCTAGGGAAGGCGTGTTGCCTAGCATTTTCACTTTCATGTGGGACCGCAGTTGAGCAAACCGACTATCGGCAAACCGCACCCCGCCCGCCGTGTTGGAAAACAGAAACGAGGAGGGGAAGATCTAGTTGTAGCTTGGAAGCCATGAAATTTCATGTCAGATGGGGCTCGTTGATAGAGTAGGAGCACTCCGTACTACTACTCCTACTACGAAGTTTGTACTACAACTACTACCACTATACAACTAGGTACGTGCACGGCACAGCATCGTAGGAACAAAAAATGGGAAGATCTTGTTTTGGGTGATTTATCTTTTTTTTAGTCAACGTAGTATGAATAATATGATGTGGGGGGCACCCATGAAGCTTATGTGGCTTGGTTGCATGGCTAGGAAAGGCTAGAGAAAAATAAATAGATAATGTGTTTAGAGTGCACTCCACTAAATAGATACTTTCGATCCATTGCAACACACGGGCCGGCACATTGGTAGTAGTAAGAAACTAATTCCGTGTTTGGCACGAGTTCGTACTGCGGGAGCACCACAAGGCCTGGCGCAGGAGTTACATTTCCCTCTCGGGGCCCACGGGGCCGAGCTTCAGTGGCTAGTGCACCTGCCTTTGAGTCAATGATATGTGGGCCCTGAATGCGGCTGGCCCGCATGTCATTATCATAAAAGCAGAGGGGCGGTGGGACCTAGAGGGGTGAGGCGCAGGTCGGCGGACGTGTGGTGTCATGGGTTCGAGCGGCGTCATGGGAATTGCGTGGGACGAGGCTTGCCTGCTCCCCTCCCATGCTCCGATCTGTACTCACGCACCACTAATTTTCATCCAACGGTTATAATAGATTTCCTCATGTGGGTCATCTATAGCCTATAAAAAAGGTAAACAAAGGTCATATTTCTAGGAAATAATTTCCTGCATGAATCTGTACATGCATGCAAGACCCTTTCCTTTCCTGCTCGTCCTCCAAGCATTGCAACAGTTTCCTGCCTAACCCATGTAGCACGCTGTGCCGCCAACGAGTAGCACCTCTTCCACGCCAACATCGGCGTCTGGGCCATGCACATGCAGATGCTCCTGTAGTATTTTACCTGCATGTCCGACTATAGTACCACACCAATCTTGGATGATACCATGGAGATTGTGGCCAAGAAAAGTCTCTGCTCGGCCGACGCTTGTCAAGGTGCTTGTCTGTTGTGACGTGCCGCACGATGTTTACTAGCTCGCACTTCGGATGAGCTCGGGCGGGAGCCAGTGATCTACCCGGGGCACATCGCTCGACTTGAGCTCGAGGTTCCGACCGCTTGCACCGTTCCGAGGATGTACCACTCAGCGGCGAGGCTGGAATGCTGGATACAAATAGGCGTGTGCTCGTGGGCGGGAGCAACCTGCTCAACGGATACCGGTTTTGCGAACATGATGTACTCGACGTAGTTGAGCCAGTGAGCTGGAGGCGTTCCTGCCATCGTACGTTGACACGCAGCTCAACGACGTGCGGCCACGGGCCAGCGTAGGTCGACTACGGGGAAGCGGCATCGGTGTGGTTCGAGATGCCCAGCTGGCCGTTGTCGCGGCGGCATTCGCGCCTCACTCGTTCGAGATGAACCGGTGGGTGGTGGCCTGGCCGTGGTGAGGGTGCCACAGCTGGATGTCAGGATGTTACGAGGTGTAGATGGCCACATCGGCGGGTACAACCTGTATTACAGAAGTAGAAGGCAAAGGCGGGCCTTTATTTTATTTATTATATTTGTGGCTGAGGAGTGATGCTCGGGACGAAATGTGTCACAGCCGCTGGATGAAAATTGGATGGTGCGGGAGTACGGATCGGAGCCAGGAGCGAAGCATGCAAGCCGCGTCCAACCGCGTGTGGCTGTGGTAGAAACTTGATGGTCGCCGCAGTTCAGCTGGCCCGCATGTCATGCACACAAAGGCAGAGGAGCGGCGGGCCGAGAGGGGTGAGGCGCACGTCGAGGGACGTGGTGCCGTGGGTTGGAGCAGCATCGTGGGAATCGCGTGTGGTAGTGGTAGAAAAATGTTATGATCGCCGTGGTTCAACTTCCATGGACAAGCTGTCATGTCTACTGACACGTGCATTGCATACCGCTCACTGCAAGGAGTAGTAGTACAGAAAACTAGGTGGATAAATTGTTCATTATAGTCAAGCGGACCTATATCAATGTACACAGAGTACACTTGTTCCAAAGACATGCACACCAGCGAAATACTAGTTCATCTATATCAATGTACACAAAGAGGAAATATAATTTTTACAAGAGAGGAAATAGTTCATCCATCTATAATGCCCTGCTGCTGGTGCAGCTTCTTCTTCTTCTTCTTCTTCTTTCTTCTTCTTCTTATTCTTTTTCTTCTTCTTCTTCTTCATCTTCTTCACATTTTCTATGGGAGACGGCTTTGCAATAAGCTCTTTCGACCTTGCAGCTATCTCGAAACTCACACAAGCATCGAGGGCAGCATATTTTATCCGCTCGTAGCTCAAGGGATAATTCTCCCATCCAGACGACCTTAATCCCAGCGTCTCGTCACCCTTCTCAAGATTTGTTTCGAGCACAGAATTTGCTACGTCGAATAGGGATGGTGTTTCTTTATCACAATCGTCTATAGGAATTCTGGTTTGTGGGTCAGCGATGTTTTTCAAGTCAAGGTTGTATGACGCCAGCTTCTGTTTGTCCCCTTCGATGGCTGCCCCAGAAAAGTATATGTCCTCCTGAGACATGAAATCGTGGAGCTCACTTGGTATGGAGGGCGCGTGTATGATGTGATACACCAAAACTTCATCTTCGAGGCATAGCTGAAGGACGGTGGTGCGTTGGATCTTCCCAGTGGCACGCTCCGTGTACTCTGCGTCGAGACCGATGACCTTCATCTCTACCTTTTGGAGGGTGTTGGATACATTGTTGATCCACTTTCGAACAACCCTTGGGTGGTCGGTGACGGTGGCAACTATGCTCAACGAGCCTTCGACGAGGACATGTTGGACGCTAAAAACCTGCATGTGGGTCTCTTTCGCCATTTGAAACCGCTGGACCGGAGGGCTATGGTTTGGAGAATTAGGATTAGATGGCTAGTCTAACTCAAGAAGATGATTATTTAAAGGGGCTTCAGAATTACTCCAGGAGTATGTGAAGAGGTTAAAAAAATGTGAATGTAGTAGGGTTTGGATGCAAATGAAGATGAAGGAGAGGTGAAGAAGCCGAGGAAAATTGGTTCCCGATGGAGAAGTAAATGGGAGAAGTGGCCTGCAGGCAGTTGATTAGACGACTAGGTAGACTAAACGAGAAGGCTATGCGGGTAGACTGAGGAGTGGTACCTGTCCGTGTACGTGCCCATCCTTCTAGCGCTACATGTGCCACTGGCTAGTTAAGGTCACTCTTTCGAATCACCGTGGCGAGACATTTTATGCTTCCTTTTTATTTCTGCACCCCTCATGATAGGTGGGACCTATGCAAACAGATATAAAAAAAGTGTCGTAGCTGGTTCGGATGGATATTGGCCCGTGCGTGGGAGACACAACATTCTATGGTTAAGGAATATGCGGTTATCCTCAAAAAAGAAAAATACCTTCTTCGCGCTTCCGCATGCACGAGAATTTGGTTCTGCTCGCAATACGGATGATACCTGGAGGATGAAGTGAACCCAGAGGCATGCTAGCACGGGAGACCTATTTTCGCTATACAATACTACTCTGTATGTTCCTACGTAGTAGTACAACTGTGGTACACTTGATGGTCAAAATATTATTCATCCGGTTCTCAGAGTGAAGTGACAAGACCCTGCGCCCGAGGTGACACAAGTCCAGGCGGCGTGTTCGGGTTACCAAAGTCAGCCTCACCTTGTGCACTGTGTAGTCACTGTCACCGCTGTTGTATAGCATGCCTCGCCTCGTCTCCCTCTCCCCTAGCACCACTCCATCTCCATCTCCATCTCGCCAGAGATCCTAAGGTCACTCTTCATCATCTCACTGTGCCCCCACATACCCTCGCCTCGCTCGCTTCCCCCAGTACCACTATTCCCTCGCTAGCCGCTCCAGCACGGAGGCGTACATGATGCCACTCGACTTCAATCCGACCTCCATTAGCCGAAACTTCTTTGTAGGTATGTAGTGGGTCACCGTACATCATTTCCTTCGACTTCGATCTGATCACCATCGCCCGAAACTTCTTGGCAGGTATGTACTGGGTCGGCATGAACTCCCACTGGATGGCTGCCGTCAAAGAAGACGGGAGAAAGTTGGTGCTCATGAACTTCCAGACCTCCCATGAGATTACCCTTCCTCCGTTGGATTATATAGGGTTTTACCATCGCGGCCTAAGTCATCTAGATTACCACGTCAGTTGGACGGACCTTTTTTTGCAGAAGATTGTAATCTGCCAAGTGCCCACACAACATGCGAATTACGCAGACTTCAAGCTAATTGCCTTGTTCGACCGTGGACTCACCTATCTTTACGCCGGTGCCTTCTTTGGCTGGAGACAACTCAGCTCGCAGTGGATCGTCAAAGCTGATACACACTTCTGTGATGCTATTGAACACAATGGCATCATCTACGCGATCAACAAAGCAGATGGCACCATGTATTGCTGGGACAGCCCGTGTAAGTTGTTTTCGTCTGATGTTAATGATAACGCCATGACACTGTTTGAACTTTTTGTGATGATTGGCACATCCCTGTTTGAGCAGAATTTGAGTAGAACTATAGCAATGTATTAGAGACGCCGTAAATCAACTATATTTGTAATGAGTTAATTCATGCGATTGTGACCATGTCATTACAGCCAATTTGTACCCTTGAATAATCAAACGGTTAGGAAGATATGGATATTCTCCTTATTTTATAGTAATCTATATACTACTAAATATGAGTGTGTATCAATAGCCAGGTTAGTTTCCTCATTTTCATGATGTAGAAACATACATCACACTATTGGTTTCATCTAACCATACATTAGTGAAGTAAATGTGCATATGGAGAACTCTATATTTGGAAGTAGTGAAATCATGTAATGCTTACCATGTGTACATACCTATATTCGCCCTTCAGCAATCAATGGCTAGAATAATATCCTCACAAAAAAATTGCCCACAGAAAATGAGTATATAACAATGCATGGTCTGTTAGTTTCCTTGAAGAATTTGTTTGTGAGGATATAACATGATTACATAACATGCATGACATGGTAGTTTCCTGGGAAGAATCGATTGTGAGATAACATGAGTATAACCATGCATGGCACTTCTATATTTTCGAACCCAGTATACATTTCCCTGTATTTTCCTCTCAGTTCCAACAGGGACATATCAATGCTGTTTCTTGCATTATCCTACTCATACCCTGAACAATGCTGATCTTACATTAACAATGCCTGTCCTTTTTGATATGATGCAGTGTCCCTATAGTTACTGCCCTTTGTAATCACACCACCTTTGCCAAAAACAGGGAAGCACAACTGGTTCCTCGCTCGATCAGACAACGGCAAAAGACTGATGATCATTCGCACACATGAGCCGGAAAAGTTATATTGCAAAAACCACACTGTGTACAAGCACCGTGAAATACGTGAGTATCCGGACAGTGGCTATTACGTCTATGAGCAGGATACCAGCTTGTTGGGGCCTTCAGTATTTTTGAGTTGGAGGCGGGTAAACAGCCTTGGTTCACACTCTCTATTTCTCGGACTCAATTATCCGATTAACCAGGAGATCACCGTTGGCAAGGAACTTGATGGCAGAGAGGCTCTATTTGCTATGGAAAACTGTGTCTACACGGCGAGCCCTAGGACTTCGGGAGCAAACTCCCCTGATTGTCAACTATACAGCCTGCAGCCAAAAGAAGGTGAGAATGATAAAGGCATCTGGATTAACTTTGATCCTTGGATGTCTCAAGTCCGACAGGCAGTGATGTGGTTCAAGCCTTCAGGTTGATAGGTAATTGGGCTGTTGCATCGAAAGGGTGGAGTACTGGTGTCTTCGGATCACTAGTGGCTGAAGCGGGGCTACAAATTATGATGGTGTTGGATCATCCCTCTTCGAATGACTTGTTGTCTTTGCTGCTTGTTCTGGATGGGTAGTTCTCTCTTTTGTTATGCCTATTCCTTGTCATTTGGTCATCCTCGTCTATGTCACTCTTACTATGTAATAGTTGCCTCTATTTAGAATGTCATTCTCGTCTGGATCACGAGAGTCTGAGTGCTGCAGATGGGTGCGTTTTGGTGGTGTAGCAAGACTTCCTATGAACTATCATATCTTGTTGTTTATGTCAGTAGTAGTCACTAGTCAGTGTTTGAATGTTGTATATATAGTTGTTTCGAACTTTTTATTGTCTCGAACTGGTGGTGGGCTAAATGAGGGCATCACCATTCTCCAGCGTTTAGAGTATATCTCCTTTTTTCAAGTTATAATTTGGGCTGAGTGTCTTTTCGACGATGTACACTTGTTTGGGCCAGTGAGGTGTCGTTGAATATGGACCGAGTAGTAACGCAATGCCAAACAGGTCAATTATGACTCTCAGTCCGGGCTGTCGAAAGATCCTAAAAAAATGCTGGGCTCTCAAAAAAAGAAAGAAAAAGGACTCTTAGGCCGACATGTGGGCGCCACTGGTGTTTTCATGCGCTTGCGCGCCGAGAGCATAGTGGCGCGTGTTCGAAATTCATGCTACCTTTTGATCCCCAATCTCCCGCCCCTCCCCCACCTCTGGAATCTCGATTCCTACTCCAGTTTCCCCAAATCCACCTCCTATACTCCCTGTACTCAAGCGCACTATCATGTCGCCGGTCAACGGGGATCTCCGAGCCGGAGATCCTGATGTCCGTCCTACCTTTGGGCGCCGCGTGCTGTCGCTCAACAGTGGCATGGTGGCGCTTGACGACCATTTTACCGGCAAAGTGCTGATGGTAACCATCAACGGCGACCGGCCTCCCGTCTCACCGGACGACCTTGTCAAAGGTCTTGGCATTACGTACGGCATCCAAATAAGTGACTTGCTCGTCGAAGTCTGTCCGCCACCGGCTGATTTCTTCATCAGGTTCCGGACAACTTTCGACTGCAGTCGTGTGTTCGAATCTTCCCGGCGTTTGTTCTGCGATGGCGCGCTGGTGAGCTTTCATTGGTGGCACTCAGGATGGGGCTCGGTGCCCTCTGAGCTTGAGTTTTTAACAAAGCTTACCTTCCATGGCATGCCTCGACGTGCTTGGAACAGTGAGTCCATGAATGAGATTATCAACGACCTTGGAGGTGAGCTCGTCAGTATGTTTGTTCCTCCAGACAACTAGGCTCTGACTATTATGGCATGGAGGAAGAAGTCGTCCACCATACCGAAGGTGATTGGTGTTGAGATACCGGTGCAGGAACCGGGATTGTACTATTTGTCACCACCAAGGCCGCCGTGGACCACGTTAGGGATGCACGTGTATCAAGTGTTCATGCATGTCGAAGAAGTGGTCAATCCATCAATCGAAGTCCTGCCGCCACAGCTGGTGCCAGGGTCCGTCGATGACGTCCATTACAGGAGTCAACGTCAGACTTTCCCCATGTTGCTCGAAACGATGGATGGCACAGGGCCTACTCCATCGCGCGGCGGAGGCCACTGCTTCTTTGGGAGAAGAGGCAGGGCTGGCTGCCTGGATGTGCTCTAATTTGAGGTAACAACTAAATCTTGTCAGATACTAGTTAAATCCGAGCTATCGGTGTGAAGCACTGATGTGCCAGTACATTTGATTGTGACCTGTTCTATTTTTGTACCTGAACTTTGTTTAGAAAGGGTTGTACATCAACTTAATGTGCTAGCAGAACTTATTGTGTTGTCTGTCTGTTTTCTTTGCACATCATTCAAGATATTTCCCCATAATTGATAAAGACGATGAACCGTTATGTACGAGTTCGTTGGTTTCAACATAGCCCTACCCCGTAGCGATCCACTGCTTCCACCTTGATTGTGCCGCCTGCATGAAATTTTTGTATGCAAGTTCAGTGTGCTATGATGTTCTATATGATTGTGTCAACTATATAAGTTTTTACGGAGCATCAGCAATGCATATGGTCGAAAGATGTATTTACGAGCATCAACCGATGGGTCTCTCTCTCTCTCACACACACACACACAAGTGGGACCCGTTGAATTATTTCTTCGCTCGTGACAGCTTTTAATTAGGTTCCACTGTACTCTAACTTTTTTCTTAAGTTATTAATTGAGCTCAGTGACTTCAAAAAGTTGTACAGAAGCCTTGTTTGGGCATTTCCGGCGTCGTTGAATGTGGCCTGAGTAGCCATGTAAAGTTGTACTGTACTACACAGGCCTTTTTTGAACATCACCAATGCAACTGGGCTGACAGTTGTACACAATATCCTAAAATAAGTGCAGCCTAGCCTATCTTTCTTTTAATAAAATGCACAACCCAGTTCATTTTTTATATAATAATATTACCAAGCCCAACTTAATTTTTTAATAATATTTGTATCTCAATATTATTTTTATACGAAATGCTCAATCCAGACCATTATTGTTTTTTCACCCATCCCAGAAAATGGGTCCATTTCTACTAAAATCAAATGGCTTGTAAATTATCAGAAATAATAAATGTGTTGCATGTATGCAATATTATTTTTGACCCAGCTCAGTAAATAGGTGTATTCGAATAAATAATCAAATGCGCTGTAAATTATCATAAATAGTAAAAAAAATTGAGAAATAATTATCATAAATAGTAAATCATCTATTATTTTTTTTAACCAGCCCAGGAAATAGTTTGTTTTTTGAGTCAAAGCCTAGGAAATAGATGTACTGGCAAACAAAATGAAATGGGATGTAAAACCTAAATAAATGGGCTGCATTCCGCCACAGCTTTCGAAGCTGACTTTGTTGGCCCACTAGACGAAGCATGCGCAAGGTGTTGTCCATTTAGTGAACAAAACGATTTAATGGTCTAAAACAAAGAGTCAACAAATTATTCTGACATCTGTAGTCGTTGGATTGACATCCAACGACGATCCTACTTCTTCAATCTCTGATCTAGTTGCTCTTGCTCCAGCCGCCAAAACCATCGCCGGCTGGAGCGCCTGCATCTGCCTCCCGTGGCCGGCTGTGCTGCCGCGTAGGCCTCGCCACCCCACTCTACTCCCAACGGTGGCCAGGTCATATCTATACTCACCCACACCTTCTGTTATTCTCTGGTGAAGGCAGCCTCACCCGGCAGCCGAACTAGTCCCTCGTACTCCCCTCCGCCAGGGACTCTAGTGCCCCTTGTTCCATGACTCCAGATCATTCCCATCTTAGGCCTCGCCGTCATCCACCGCCTTGGTGCTCTCGGCGCTGCGTGGTCAACATGGTCAAGGAATGCCTTCCATCAGAAGAGGACTGTACGTGAAGAGGCTGACAGCTGGGTCCACGGCCGCAGCAAGGAAGTGCCTCCTTATTACGGGCAAAATAATGATTCCTCCACCTGATAGCGGGACCTACCGGAAGGGCCTCAAAAAAATGTTTCCCCCCTGACAGCTGGGACCCACCAGCTACATCTTCGTACGGAAGGAAGTGCGTCCGTATTACGGGCAAAAAAATGATTCTTCCCCCTGACAGTTGGGACCCACCAGCTATATCTTCGCACGGAAGAAAGTGCCTCCTTATCCTCCTTGACAGCTGGGACCCACCAGCTATATCTTCACATGGAAGGAAGTGCCTCCTTATCCTCCCTGACAGCTGGGACCCACCGGGTCAAACCGTATGTCGGGTTGTCTGTCTGGTCATGATCGTGTACGTACATACTGGTCGATCGGTCTCTCTTCAGCGATGAACCATGTCTGACTAAGAAGATGCACGTGTCGTAGTAGAGGTGTGGACGTAGCATGTCACACAGTCCCGTCTAAATATATCATGTACACGTACGTACAGACACGCTGTAAGAAATTAAATACGGCTACGTACGTACATAAGGGCGGGGTCTCGAACGCGTACTCGCACATACGTACGGCCAGGGCTCGTGTACATGTAGAGCCAACAGACGGCAGCGACATCGTCCTGTTCATTGGCAGCTAACCGACTGGGTCAGAACGGAGGAAACAGCGTCGTCTTCACCGAGAGCCAAGTGACTGGGTCGGAACGCGTCCTGTTCATTGGGAGCAAAGCCACTGGGTCAGAACATGTCCTGTTCATCGGGAGCCAACCGGCTTGGACGGAACAGCCGAAACGAGGTCTGGTGTACCGCAGAACAGAGGAAACGGGCCTTCTGTTCGACCGTGTACGGTCGAAACAAGGTCCAGTTCATTGGGGAGGGTTTGGCGTACCGCAAAACAGTGGAAACAGACTTCTGTTCGAGCTCCTACGGTCGAAACGGGGTCCTATTGATCGGGAGGGGTGTGGCGTACCGCAAAACAGAGGAAACAGACTTCTCTTCGACCTCCTACGGTCGAAATGGGGTCTTGTTCATCGGGAGGGGTGTGGCGTACCGCAAAACAGGACTCCACGGGCTACTGTTCATCCACCGTCGACTTCCTCCAGCCTCCACCTAATACTGTTCATCCATCGTCTCCAGCCTCCACCAGACACTATTCATCCAAGGGCTACTGTTCGTCGAGCCTCCACCAGCTTCAGTTCAACCAGCCTCCACGGGGTCCTGTTCATCCACCCCCAACCGGCTGGGGTGTGTGGCGGCCTCCTTGGGCTCCTGTTCATCCAGCGGCAACCGCGTACTATATACCACGGGGTCCTGTTCATCCAGCGGCAACCGCCTATACACATGGCCGGGGTCCTGTTCATCCAACCCCCACAGAGAACTGTTCATCCATAGCCAACCCAACCGGCTCGATTCACACCATGTCTTGACTTGTTCTATGTATCACGCGCGCGGCAGTAACGGGCATTGTTCATCCAGAGGCAACCCAACCGGCAAGCTACGTCTCGCACGGGGGTTCAATCGGCTTTAGTAAGCATGCAGCAGCAGCGATCGATCGGGTTCAGTTAGCAGCGTAGGAGCCTCGGTCGAGTTCAGTTAGGAGCGAAGGGATCGATCGATCGGCTTCAGTATGTAGCAGCAGCAGATCGCTCGGGTTCAGCTATAGCGACACGGCTCACACCACACGTGCGTACGAGAGAAACGCGCAAACCACACTGCATCGCTCGACCTCGACCACCCACCGTAACCGGGAACTCCCTGATATTTTCCTCGCCCTCGCTTCTACCATGATTTTCTCCGTCATGGACGACCCAAAGAATGTCATGCAGGTGCGTCTCCGGCCTGCCCAGGACGAAAAACCCATTTTCTGTCATGATTTTTTGTCATAGAAGTAGGAGCCCACCACATCTATGATGATATCGGTTTTTGTCACAATTATCGTCATAGAAGTGTCATAAGCATGAATGGAAAAAATTTCGTTCGGCCCAAAATGTCACGGATGTGTCTTTTTTTTGTAGTGGTGGGGCCTTTTCCGGCACTCTGTCAGAGGGGGATTCGACCATGGAGGGCCTCTACAGCAACCTTGCTACCCTTCCGATGATGTGTGAGTAGTTTACCACAGACCTACGGGTCCATAGCTAGTAGCTAGATGGCTTCTTCTCTCTCTTTGATCTTCAATACAATGCTCTCCGCAATGTTCTTGGAGATCTATTCGATGTAATCTTCTTTTGCGGTGCGTTTGTTGAGATCTGATGAATTGTGGATTTATGATCAGATTATCTATGAATATTATTTGAGTCTTCTCTGAACTCTTTTATGCATGATTAAGATAGCTTTGTATTTCTCTCCAATCTATCAATTTTGTTTGGCAAACTAGATTTGTTTCTCTTGCAATGGGAGAGGTGCTTTGTGATGGGTTCAATCTTGCGGTGTCCTCACCCAGTGATAGTAGGGGTAGCGAGGCACGTATTTGTATTGTTGCCATTAAGGATAAAAAGATGGGGGTTTTACCATATTGATTAGATCTATCCCTCTACATCATGTCATCTTGCTTAAGGCGTTACTCCATTCTTGTTAACTTAATACACTAGATGCATGTTGGATAACGGTCGATGTGTGGAGTAATAGTAGTAAATGCAGGCAGGAGTCGGTATACTTGTCATGGACGTGATGCCTATATTCATGATCATTGCCTTAGATATCGTCATAACTTTGCGCTTTTCTATCAATTGCTCAACAGTAATTTGTTCACCCACCGTATGTGTTCTTTCAAGAGAGAAGCCTCTAGTGAAAACTATGGCCCCCGTGTCTATTTCTCATCATATATTTTCAGATCTATAAAGCCAAAAACCCAAAAAAAACTTGCTGCAATTTATTTATATTTATTTATTTTGCCTTTTACTTATCTTTTATACCTATCTCTATTAGATCTCACTCTTGCTAGTGAGCCTGAAGAGATTGACAACCCCTTTTTCGCGTTGTGTGCAATTGTTTGTTAGTTTGTGCAGGTGCATCTATTGGGGACTTGCTTGTAACTCCTACTGGATAGATACCTTGGTTCTTAACTGAGGGAAATACTTATCTCTACTTTGCTGCATCACCCTTTCCTCTACAAGGGAAAAATCAACGCAAGCTCAAGAAGTAGCAGCGACCTCTCACGGCTCCTAATCAAGGGCCCGTCAGCCGACCCTCAAACCCTCTACGGAGTTCTTTCCCCAACAGAAGCAAAGGCGCAGATGTGCAGCACAGCATAGTTGGTATATCAACCCACGCTTCAAGGCCTTGTGTAAACCTTTCATCTGTAAAAAAAATTCTCTTTCTTATAAAGTGCCTGTAACAGATGCTTTGGCAATTCGAATAGTACGGATAGACATCATGAGAACTTTTGTATTAAAGACCATTTTTTACGGTCCCCTTACAGTTTTTTATATTCCACCTTTCTTTCACTCTTCGATGCCACTATAAGCTAGTTCGGCACAATTTTTCCTTAAGGAAATAATCGGGTAATAGATCAGAGGCTCGACCATAACATTCGCCCTACACCTCAAGTCTGGCACCTTTTTTTCTTTGCGTGTTCGACGTCTCGGGTATTGCATTGTATGCATTGGTTCTGAATTATGTCTTGGGTCAATAGTTGGGTTGCCCGGCTCCTGTGCTTACCTTCTTATGTTCCGCTAGTCCGGCTAAGGAGGTAAAGGGAGAACCACTGCGATTGTACTTCTGGCTAGCCTGGTTACGTACCTCAGTGGAGAAAGCGGAAAACTGACTGTCATAATAAGTGAGAACTGGTTGGTGATCCGATGACAAGTGTCAAACTAAAAATCATTGGCGATTACACCGTGTAATACGAAGGGTTTGTGTCTTCAGCCAAGCCAAGTGATACAGGTATATACCTCGGTTCTCCCGAATATCACACTGGGGGCTAGTCACCAGCCCCCATAGTCAAGCTCCTATGGCTAAGTGAAGGTAAATAAAGCCGCATAGTCTGATTGCCTTGTTCCCCTCACACACGACCGCCTCCGGGCACCGAGACGTTGGCTAAGGGTCACAGTGTGGAGGGAGGAACACTGTCGGATTCGGGGCTCCGCAGACCCAAGAAGGTTCGAACTCTGGGGCATGTGCAAAGATCTCAACCTCTCAAGTCTCCGCTCGCCACCCTACAGCCTAGCAACATCGAGCGCACGCGAGTGGGGAAGAAAATGAACATGGCAGTTTACCCAGGTTCGGGCCACCTTGCGGTGTAAAACCCTACTCCTGCTTTGTGGTGGATTGGCCTCATGAGGAGGCTGAGGATGAACTAGTACAGTGGTTTGAGCGGCCTCGCGAGGGCTCGAGAGGTGAGGGTGGAATGGATCCGATCCCCTCTCATGGTGGTGGCTAACCTATATTTATAGTGGCCTTGGTCCTCTTCCCTCAAAACTTAGGCGGGAAGGGATCCCACAGTGGACAATTCGAAAGGGGACAAGTAGTACATCTTATCCTGATGAAAGGTGGTCTTCTCTTGCAAATATTCATGCCGTGATGCATCAGTGGGCTCGGCGGTGACATCCGTCCTGCCGAGCTTGTGGTCTTGGTCTTCTTGCACCAGAATGGAAACCTTTGGAGGGCTCCTCGGGAACCCGCGCTCGTCCTTGCTCGCTTAGCACCGAAAGAGAAATTGTGTCCTCTGCGCCCGCTGTTGCCCGTCTGGCCGTGGTCGTCATGGCTCACGTCACCGTAGCCTCGTGAGGCTGGATACCTGCATAGAAAACTCCGCTCCTCAGGAGGCAGCCTGAGGAGTTCGCACCTCTAGAGGTCTTGGTGTGGCCTGCCTCGCGAGGCCCGGGGGGCCCGCAAGGGTCTTGTCTTGTAGGTCCTGCCGCTGGGCCATACCAGGCCGTCGAGGGAGCCATGCTGTGGGCCGCAGGCAGGCAGATCTGGGTACCGCCGTTCCCAGAACACCGACAGTAGCCCCTGGGCCCAAGGCGCGCTTGGGCTAGCTTCGAGGCGAAGCCATGGGGCAAGGGCAAAGAGCCGCGGGCCCCAAATCGCCTGCGGGCCAGGCTCGACGCGTGGTACTTGACCGGACGTGAATGCCTCCGCTCCCTCACGTCGCCTTGACAACTGCCCAGGCTGACAAAAGACTGGCGCATGCCGATGAGCCATCATTGCTTCCCCTTGCCTTGCTCCAAATCCCCTTCTCCCAGCCGAAAGCTTCTCCAGATCCAATCGCACTCGGCCCCTTTCCTTCTCCTTCTCCGGCGCCGGCGCCCGCGTGAATGGCGCCCGGGAAGTCGAAGCCCATGGCGCAGGCCGCAAGCTCCTCCTCCTCTCCTACACCGGCACTCAGCGCGTCCTCCATCACCGAGGTGAGGCATGTCGACGCCGTGCTCCCGCAGATGGCGAGCGAAGACAATAAGTGGGGAGAGACCATGATCTGGGCAGGCTCCGCCGAGAGAAGGACCTTGGCGCAGACAGTCTACCCCTTCTTCTTCCACAGCGTCTTCGCGGGGCTTGTCCCACCCCTTTCAGAGTTCTTCTATGCCGTGCTCACCCACTACAACATCCAGGCCCTTCATCTTCAACCCAACTCCATCCTGTCCATCTTCACTTTTTATTGCGAGGACTTTGTGGGCGTGAGGCCCTCCGTGCCGCTCGTCCGCCATTTCTTCTGCTTGCGACTGCACGACCTGACACAGCGCTCCGCTTGCGTGTCCTTCATTGCGGTCCACAAGGGGAACGTCCTCCTAAAGGCCGGGAAGAAGGTGGAAGGCTTCCGGCACCGCTGGGTCTTCCTGGACAACAAGGGCCTCAACCCACGGCTGGAGCTGCCAACCGAGCTACCTAAGCGGCTCGAGAGGTGGGGCCACGCAAAGCTCCAGGGTCCTCAGGAGGTCAAGGCCTGCCCCCAGTCATCGCAAGCATCTGGCCGAGCGACCCTGAAGAAGGGCGCGGCTGCGCCCGCTCCAGAGGGCTCCCCGCACGCCGGCAAGGCAAACACGGCACCGGTCCCGTCCCCACCCGGCCCGCAAGCTAAAGATGGGGCGGCTGTTGCTGGGGCTGACATGGTTTAGCCAGTTGTGGCCCCTCAGGGCGGCCCCTCCGCCTCTCCAGGCAGCAGCACCGCACCGGGGCCCGCTAAAGGGCGCCCCGCCGATCCCCAAAGCATGAGCAAGGCCGCGCCAAGGAAAAGCGGGGGCGCCCCTTCCCTGGCCAAGAAGGAGAGGAAGAGGACGTGGGTCGACCCTGATGAGTAAGTGACCTACCTTTCCCTTTGAGTTAAGCATAGATCGCCACTGTGCCCACAGTACTCCCTTCCTGATGCCCAGTCTGGGCATCGTGATGAAGAAGAGGAAGGAAAGCGCAGAGCCGAAGGAGCCCCCAGTCCTGGGGCGCCGTCAGCCTCCGATCGTGGTTGCGGTGGGCGCGGAGGTGCGCCCCACCAGCCCGGCGAGGTCGCCTGGTGCTCAGGTGGCGCCGCGCCCGAACACCCGAGCGCTTCGCCTACTCCTGGTGCCGCGCTGGTGCCACTTGGGGGAACTTCCACCGAGGGCGCTGGGGTTCAGGAGGCAACACCCCTCGTCGAGGCTGTGGCGGCTCCAGCGCTGGTAGAGGAGGTGGTCCCTTATCCCCTCGCGACAGAGCGCGCCTCCACGGATGTGGTGATGCAACCTCAGGAGGATCTAGGCCCCGCAGGCCAGCAGGCTGCGAAGTCGTCCACCCTGATCGTGCCTGAAGGGGGCTTGGAGCCTTCGGTGCCCCAAGCCGTCCATGTCACCACTTCCTTGGCCGTGGCGCCGGTCGACGTGCCTGTGCTGCCTCCTCACCAGTCCCTCACGCTGGCGAACTGCGGCCCCCTCATCAGGCCTGGGGCCCTGGATGAGGCCTTCACTGCGCTCGGCCAAATCTAGGCCAACCTCCAGGACGCTGATAGGTGCCTCGCGAGGGAGCACCCAGGGCTTGTCTCGTGGTGGCTCCAGGCTGACACATCCACCAGGACAGCCTGGCGCCGGGCCGAAGCCGCCACTACAGAGGGAAGGAAGGAAGTCGCCGAAGCCAAGGAGGCTCGTGACACGGCACTGGCTAGCGCAACGTCCGCCGAGAAACATTGCAATGATGCGGAGGCCAGGCTGAAGACCCTTCAGAAGGAGCAAGCTGCGCATGCCCGACGACTCCAGCAGTAGGAAGAGGATCTGAAGGCCCGCCAGGCAAAACTTGCCAGTGGCGACACTGAGCTGGCCCAAGTGACCACCAACCAGGCTGCAGAACGCGAGCGGTTGGCCAAGCTGAAGAAAGAGGTGGATGAAGCCCAAGCATCTCACGCCCAGCGTGTCTCCAAAGCGACATCCCAACTGGAAGCTAGGGAGAAAACCATCGTCGCCATGGAGAAGAAAGCGGCCGCGGAGCATAACGCCTTCCCTTCTCTCGAGCTTCGGTCTCACCAAGCATTACAGTCCATCTGCAGGGGAGGATTGGAGGAACGGCTGGCGGCCCCTGAGGGCGGCATTGCGGGGCTCTCCTCCATGCTTGCCGAAGCGCTTGAGGATGCCGCCGCCAAGGTGGACTCCATCTTGGAGGAGGAGTGCCGCACCCTCTTCACTGCAGCTGGGACGCACGCCTTCAGCCAGCTCTACCTCCAGGACCCGGGCTTCAACTTTGACATGGTGATCCGTTCGGTCGCTCCTAAGCACCGCTCCGCCATTGCGGAGGCCATGAAGGGTCACGTGGACTCGTTGCTGAAGAAGTTTCTCTGCATCCCCGACGCCAAAACTCTGGCAGTGGGGGCCATCGGCGGCGATGACGGCGATAGCGATGTTGACGAAGGGCTCCCCGCGACGGGGTCAGGCGGCGGCAACTACCATGGCGGCGATGGCCCCTCTTCCTAGATTTTATCCTGCATCATTTACTGTGCCTCGTGGAGGCGTAAAACTTCTGTTTGAACTTGTGGAACAGTCGGTGCCTGTAATAACTTGTTTAGGAGTGCGCGATTTCCTTATTGTGCCTGGTTTCCTTCTTGCTTGCTTTTGCGCTCTGCGTCGGCAGGGCCCAACTCCGCGCATACCTCGTCCGCCGTTGGGGGCGTCCGGATCACTAGGACAACACCAAGGGGCGAGGGGCTATGTGATTGTGAGGCCCCTGAGTCGCGGTGCTCAGGGGTCCTCCTTGACGTGCGAGCAGCCCTAATGAAGGAAACATGGATGCTGGGGCATACTCCTTCATGCTCTGTGTCGACAGGGCCCAGCCCCGTGCATACCTCAACCGCCATTGGGGCGTCCGGATCGCCAAGACGACAACAAGGGGCGAGGGGCTACGTGACTAGTGAGGCCCCTGAGTCGCGGTGCTCAGGGGTACCCCTAGACGTGAGAGCAGCCCTTGTGAAAGGAGCGTGGGCGGCAGCAAGGTTAGTCCGGAGTCCTCCATACCTTTCCTTGCCAGCTTTCGCCTGGGAGGCACGTGAGAAGACCAGGTACCAGGGACCTGGTGAGGTGGCACGCGCCAGGCCTGGCCTGAGCGTAGCCCCCGTGTCCAGCCCCCTCACGCGCACCTCACAGGGGAAAGCTATGTGATGTGGCCGATTGAAGAGCCAAGAGGCTATCCTGAGGTTGGTGCAGCCCCCTGAGGCGCCCTCGGTTGTTTATCCACCAGCACGGAGCATGGGGCTTCCACTAGGCATGGGCATAGCCGCTCCTCGACCGTGTAGTCCTCCAGCACGGCGCATAGGGCTTCCACTTCGGCGTGGGCATAGTCGCTATTCGACCGTGTCGTCCGCCAGCATGGAGCATGGGGCTTCCACTTGTGAGTGGGTGGGAGTTCCCTCGGGGGGAGACTCCGGGATGTGTACAGCCCGTTCGTACACGTGGCTAGCATGGCAGAACTGGAGGAGGTGTATCTGGGCACCCGTGAGCCAGTGCGGGACTCACGAGGCCCTACCTCAAGGCGTGTTGCCCCTGATTTCTCTGGCGCGGGGCGCGCATGCAAAACCTGTGTGATGGGGACAACCTGCGCCGAATGGATCTCCGAAGGCCATCGCATGAGAAGGATAAATCCCAATGACCCCAGGAGGTGTCGTGAACGGGGCCGGCCCGCCAGACAGAGCTTAGCCGTTGGGTTTATCGACGCTGCAGGGACGGACCCGAGCATTGACGCCGTGCCCAGTCTTATCATACAACAATCCCGAGGAAAAACAACCGGCGTGCGGCTCCCGCGATGACGAAACGCCGAACTGCGGTTGAACGAACCGTGCCGCGTGCCCTGACTCACCCACTCCCGATTAGCTCATGCGAGAACAAGGCACCAAGGACCCCGGGAGGTGACGTGCACGGGGGTGGCCCACGAGACAGAGCTCGGTCCCTTGGATTTGCCAACGGTGCAGGGACGGACCCGAGCACAGACGCCATGCCAGTTCTTAATCATGAGGCAGTCGAGGGCGGGGTTGTGAGGGTGCAACGACTCATGGTGATGAAGCACCGAGCACGCAGTTTGAAATACTTAGGAAATTCATAAATGGCAAAGCCAGATCCGACACATGCGCAAAATGATACATCTGCAAGGGCCGGCCCTGACAGCTCGAGGATAGTGCTGCCCGAGGGGCGCCCTCAACTGAACAAACCAAAAAATCACCTGGCACCAGCATTGTAGAAGCGTCGAGGTAGCTGAAGGCGCGTGCCGTGGGGATCACTCCTCATGAGCCGGGAGGCTCCGGAGGCCTGGGAGGCTCATGAGGCCCGAGTGGGTCACGTGGGTCCGAGACTTCCTGAGCCATCACGGCCCGACGCTGGGCCTCCTGAGACGCATGCACAACCTGCACAAGGCACTGGTACGTGGTGCCTGTGTTCACGAGGCCAAAGGTCATGCGGACGTAGTTGCATGGGTATCCCCACTTCGGCCGACGCGCGACGGCCAAAAGAGCTCCTAAGAAGTGGCCCTGTTGAGGCCCAGGATGTTGACGCAGACACGCAGCCCGTCGCCCGTACCGAGGGCTACGGCTGCACCGGGTGGTGCAGGGCGACGCTCGCCATGCATGGCGCACGCCTCCTGAACCTCCTCGATCGCGTTGTTGCTGAATTCTTGCGCACCTGGTGCCTCATGCCTTGCTTCTTGCTTGTGGGGGCGCACATCGAAGCACGCCTCCAGATGGTGCCCGAGCACCTCCCTCATCGCCTTGGTCAAGTCAGAGGCCCTCCAAATGGAAGCCCCCGAGCCCGTCCCGAGGGAGGCGCCGGGCGTGCCTTCCTATGCGAAAGGGAGAGGCGCCCCAGCAGGAGGCGCGGGGTTTGAAGTGCCGCCAACAAGAGTTCCTGCCTCCTGACGACTCTTCAGGAGGAGCTACTTCTTCTTCTTGGGGATGGCCTCGGGAGGCAGGAAGCCGCCCTCGTCGTCAGAGTTTTCGGCCGCTGTAGCCTGGTAGGCGCGCTCGAGGGAGCAGACTACGTCCTTCTCCTCACAAGCGACCGTAATGATATCGCTGCACCCTGGCATCTTGAGGACGTTGTAACCATGGTGGGTTGCTCCCATGAACTTGGCGAGGGCCGGATACCCCAGGATGGCATTGTATGGGAGGCCGATGTGGGCGACATCAAAGTTGATGAGCTCGGTGTGGTAGTTGTCGCGCTTGCCGAAGGTGACTTGGAGGCGTATCTACCCCAGGGGGACGATGGAGCTGTCGGTCACCCCAGAGAAGGGCTTGGTTGGCATGAGTTGATCATAGGGCACCTGAAGCGTTTTGAACATCTCGACAGAGAGGACATTGAGCCCAGCGCCACCATCGATGAGGGTCTTGGTGACGAGGACGTTGCTGATGGTGGGTGTGCAGAGCATGGGGAGCGCACCTGCGGTGGCCGCTTACTTGAGATGATCCTTGGAGTCGAAGGTAATGGCGTACTGCGACCACCTGAGGGGACGCGCGGCCTCGATCTTTGGGAGGGCCGCGTTCACCTCGCGAGAGAACTTCTTGAAGATGCGGTTGGAAGCAGGGGCCTGAGCGCCGCCCAGGGTGCAAGCAATCACACAAGGTTCCTCGAAGCCCCCAACCCCCTCGTCCGGGCGGTTGTCGTCATTCCTCCTTGGCGGCGACGGCAGCGGTGGAAGTCCGGCATTACCCTGAGGAAGAGCCTCGCGAGGCTGGTCGCACCAAGGGCCCTCACGAGTCTCATCACGCCAGCGGTCATTGCGAGGATGGTCACGCCAGCCCTGGCGAGAATTGAGGTCGTCTCAGTGGCCTCCGCCATGGCCACCTCCACGGTCGCCATGCTCGAGGCGGCGGCCAATGCACCCATCACGGAGCGCCCTGAGCTCCTGGCAGTCGTTGGTGTTGTGGTTGTGAGTGTTGTGATAGACATAGTATGGGCGGTTGCCCTTGGGAGGCTCATCATGGTCGCGGCAGTGCTTCAGCTCGGGCTCCGCCGCCAGCACAGCGGGGCCCATGCGCTTCACCTCCTTAGCCTTGGCCATCTTGTCTTCGAGGTCGGCCTCCGGAAGCTTGAGGAGCGAGAGACGACCTCCTCAGCCCTTGCACACTTGGTCGCCAAGTTGAACATTTCCAAGGACAAGCACAAGTCATCCTGGATAGCATCCTCCTCTTTCATCTTGACGTCCCTCACACCGTCGGTGAATGCCGAGATGATGGCCTCGTCTGACGCCTTCGGGATCTTGAGGCGAACACTCATGAAGCGCTGTATGTACTTGTGCAACCCCTCCTGGAGGTTCAGGAGCCAGGAGCACGCGCCGTCTTTGAGGGCCATGGGGAACCAGTTTGCCATGACCTTCTTGTCACCGTTTGCTGCTTCGATGCTCAACATGTAGAGCTGGAGGAACTCCGTAGGGTCGGGGGTGCCGTCGTAACACGGAGGCAGGTCCGGCTTGAACTTGCCGGGCCAGACGACGCAGCGTTGCTCCGGGGTGATGGTGCGGCAGCCCGCCGCACTTACGGGCACAACACGCGCAGGGGGAACTCGATCCTGATGTCCGCGTGCCGCTGCCTCCAGCAGAGCATGCTCCTGATGCTGGCACGGTGGTACGGGGAGCGCGCGTGCATCGCCTTGCGGCCACTGCACCACCTGATAGCTTGCCTCGTCCCATGCCGGTGCTGGTGCTCCCTGCGGCAGGTCACGAGGGGGCGCTTCGCGCCTGGGCTCGGGGTCGACGCCGCGGAGAGGAGGAGCAGGAGGTGCACCGTGAGCCACGTCGCCCGCCTGGGAGGGCGGGGGATGGAGCGAGTGGGAGGGCGTCGGGGCCTCTCCGGCGGCATTGATGAGCTCGGCGATGTGACCAAGCCAGTCGTCGTTGGCGGGACGGTAGCGCAGCAGCTCGCGCGCCATGAGCAGCGCAGCCTGCGCGTTCGCCGGCCCGTGACGAGCGTGGGAGGACGACGCCGTGGTGGGAGTGAGGGATGGAGTAGTGGTGCGGCCATAGCACCGCACGGAGGGTGGCAGCGACGAGTCCTGCTGCTCGTGAGCAGTAGGGTTAGTGGCGGCGTTGGCTGCAGGGGAGGCAGAGCGGCGCGGGGCGCCGCGACCCACAGGCGCCGTCTGGGCAACGCGGGCGGCCCGGCGCTCGGCGCGGACCCGGCGTGCGTCGGCCATGGGAGCGACGAGGTAGAGACGAAGCGAACTAGGAGGAGGATTCCGACACGCCCCTACCTGGCACACCAAATGTCAGATTCGGGGCTCCGCAGACCCAAGAAGGTTCAAACTCTGGGGCGTGTGCAAAGATCTCAACCTCTCAAGTCTCCGCTCGCCCCCCTACAGCCTAGCAACGTCGAGTGCACGCGAGCGGGGAAGAAAACGAACACGGTAGTTTACCCAGGTTCGGGCCACCTTGCGGTGTAAAACCCTACTGCTTTGTGGTGGATTGGCCTCACAAGGAGGCTGAGGATGAACTAGTACAGTGGTTTGAGCGGCCTCGCGAGGGCTTGATAGGTGAGGGTGGAATGGATCCAATCCCCTCTCATGGTGGTGGCTAACCTATATTTATAGTGGCCTTGGTCCTCTTCCCTCCAAACTTAAGCGGGAAGGGATCGCACAGTGGCCAATTTGAAAGGGGACAAATAGTACATCTTATCCTGACGAAAGGTGGTCTTCGACTGCACAGCTTCTGGCCGTGACGCAGCGGTGGGCTCTAATGTCTACCACGCAACTTTATTCTTGTAGATTCATGTTGGGCCTCCAAGCGCAGAGTTTTGTAGGACAGTAGCAATTTTCCCTGAAGTGGATGACCTAAGGTTTATCAATCCGTGGGAGGTGTAGGATGAAGATGGTCTCTCTCAAACAACCCTGCAACCAAATAACAAAGAGTCTCTTGTGTCCCCAACACACAAAATACAATGGTAATTTGTATAGGTGCACTAGTTCGGCGAAGAGATGGTGATAAAAGTGTAGTAATGATAGTAGATATTGATTTTTGTAATACGAACAATAAAAAACAGCAAGGTAGCAAGTAACAAAACTGAGCACAAACGGTATTGCAATGCTTGAAAATGAGGCCTAGGGTCCGTAATTTCGCTAGAGCAATCTCTCAACAATGCTAATATAATTGGATCATATAACCATCCCTCAATGTGTGATGAAGAATAACTCCAACGTTCTTATCTAGCGGAGAACATAAGAAGAAGTGGTTTGTAGGGTATGAAACCACCTTAAAGTTATTATTTCTGTTCGACCTATTCAAGAGTTCATAATAAAATAACGCAAAGTTATTCTTTCCATTCGATCTATCCAAGAGTTCGTACTAAAATAACACCATATGATATGCATCAACCAACTCTAATGTCACCTAGATACTCCAATGTCACCACAAGTATCCATGAGTTAATTATACGATACGCATCAAACAATTTCAGATTCATAATACTCGATCCAACACAAAGAACCTCAAAGAGTTCCCCAAGATTACTACCGGAGAAACAATGACGAAAATGTGCATCAACCCCTATGCATTGATTACCCCAATGTCATCTCGGGAATCCGCGAGTTGAGTGCCAAAACGTATATCAAGTGAATCAATATAATACCCCATTATCACCACGGGTATTCATATGCAAGACATATATCAAGTGCTCTCAAATCCATAAAAGTATTCAATCCGATAAAACGAAATCTCAAAGGGAAAACTCAATTCATCACAACAGGATAGAGAGGGGAAAACACCATATGATCCAACTATATTAACAAAGCTCGCGATATATAAAGATCATGACATCTCAAGAACACGAGAGAGAGAGAGAGATTAAACACATAGCTATTGGTACAAACCCTCAGCCCCGAGGGTGGACTACTCCCTCCTGATAATGGAGGCCGCCGGGATGATGAAGATGGCCACCGGTGATGATTTCCCCCTTCGGCAAGGTGCCGGAACGGGGTCTAGATTGGTTTTTTGTGGCTATAGAGGCTTGCGGTGGTAGAACTTCTGATCCAAGGTTATCTTCGGGGGTTTTGAAATATTTGGCAATTTATAGGGTGAAGAGGCGGTGCGAGAGGCCACCGAGGAGTCACAACCCCCCTGGGCTCCTGGGCGCGCCCAGGTGCGTTGTGCCCACCTCAGGCCTCCCCTCTGGTACTTTTTTAGCCCATCCTGGGTCTTCTGGTCCAAAAAAATTCTCCAAAAAATTTCGCTGCGTTTGGACTCCGTTTGATATTGATTTCCTGCGAAGTAAAAAACAAGCAAAAAACAGCAACTGGCACTGGGCACTATGTCAATAGGTTAGTCCCAAAAAATGATATGAGGTTGCTATAAAATGATTGTAAAACATCCAAGAATAATAATATAACAGCATGAATACTTCATAAATTATAGATACGTTGGAGACGTATCAGCATCCCCAAGCTTAATTCCTACTCATCCTCGAGTAGGTAAATGATAAAAGAAATAATTTATGAAGTGTGAATGCTAGCAAAGTGCACAAGTTTGATCAATGATAATTTGAATCCCTTTTCCTAGCATCATAACAGCAATTCTTTCTCATAAAACTTCTCATGTTAAAGTAGCAACCAATTCATATGGTAAGGTTCAAACAATGAATTCTGCTGAAACTCAACAACCTATATTCTTAGTCACCAACCAATTGCGATTCAACTTATTCAATAGAGTCTAAGTAAGAGCTCCACATACTCAATCATCATATAGTCTTCCATGATTGCTAGTACTCAAAGCATATTCTTAGAACAAATGGCATCCATCGAACACAGAGAAAGATAGGGGCTTAATATTTTGCCTCCCAACTCATTTATCATAGAGATAATTGTCAACAATAATAAATCATGATCAAATATATTTGACTGGTCATATGTGCCTAGATATTTCCCCACCACATGATGCTTTCCAACTAGAGAATAGTTGAGATTGAAATGAGAATTCATACTATTGACTCTTTGCATAAAAGTAAATACTGAAAAGTAAAAGAAAAGATAGGCCCTTCGCAGAGGGAAGCAGAGGTTGTCATGCCCTTTTTATTTGGATGCCCAAGCTCTTAATGCAAAGGAACGTCATATTATATTGCCCCTTATGATAGCAACCTTTATTATGCAGTCCATCACTTTTATTACTTTGCCATCACAAGTTCGTACAACGCTCAATTTTCCCTTACAATAAAAGATCAAACATATTTAGGAACAATTTTTATTGCTTTATGCACCGATGACAACTTACTTGAGGGATCTTATTCAATCCATAGGTAGGTACGGTGGACACTCATGGCAAGAAACTGGGTTTAAGGGTTTCTGGATGCACAAGTAGTATCTCTACTTAGTACGAATTTTTGGCTAGCAAAAGATCCTAGGCAAACACCACATGTTGGAGGATCCATGACAATATAACTTTTATGCAAATATACCCAAACATAACTCATTACGTTGTCTTCCTTGTCCAGCTTCAACTAATTTGCTCAAGTTTCAAAATAATTAATGGGTATTCACAATCATAGAAGATGTCCAAGATAATATATTTGCATGTGAAAGTTCTCTTCCTTATACTAATCATTCATGAATTGCTTGTATGACCAATATTATGATTGTCAAGCTTCAAAAGATTTCACTTTCTAAACCCAATGTGAAGCTACTACTAGTCATGATATGAACATATAATTTCAACATCATGATATTCAATTCATTCAACAATTTACTCATAGGATATAAGTGAAGCACAAGAGTAAATGACAAACTACTCCAAAAAGATATAAGTGAAGTTCAAGCGAGTAGTTAAGTAAATGGGTAGCTATTTGAGGACTCTCTCAAATTTAAAAACTTTCAGATCTAAGTATTTTATTAAAACAGCAAGCAAAAAGTTACATTCCAAAAATAGCACACAACATGTGAAGAAACAAAAACTTAGGCTCAACCGAGGCTAACCGATAATTGTTGATGAAGAAAGGTGGGATGCCTACCGGGGCATCCCCAAGCTTAGATGCTTGAGACTTCTTGGAATATTATCTTGGGATTCCTTGGGCATTCCCAAGCTTGAACTTTTGTGTCTTCTTCATTCCTTTTATATCACGGTTTCCCTAAATCTTAAAAACTTCATCCACACAAAACTCAACAAGAACTCGTGAGATAAGTTAGTATAAATCAATGCAATAACCTTATTACTTTATACTGTAGCAAATCACTAAAATTATTATTCAACATTGCATACTAAATTACTATGCATATTTAATACTTCCATCCTCAAATAGAATCATTAAACAAGCAAACATATGCAAACAATGCAAACATAACAGCAATCTATCTAAACAGAACAGTCTGTAAAGAGTGCAATATTCTTCATACTTCCCTACTCCAAATATTCTGAAACTTTACCAAAATGTATAAAATTTATCCTCTATTATTTTCCAAAAAAATTCAAAATTTTATCACAATCTGACTTTTCTCGGGAATTTTTGCAACAGCGACAAACTTTCTGTTTTGAAACAGCAACTCATAGACTTGCAAAATAAGCATAACAAAGGCTATACTTGCCACTTTTATTGAAGTAAGAGATGCAAAAAATTATTATAAATAACAGAAAGCAAATCCTAATAAAATAAAATGACTCTCCAGGCAAAACTCATATCATGTGACGAATGAAAATGTAGCTCCAAGTGAGGTTACCGATAATGTTGAAGACGAAAGAGGGGATGCCTTCCGGGGCATCCCCAAGCTTAGTTGCTTGGATATTCCTTGAATATTACCTTGGGGTGCCTTGGGCATCCCCAAGCTTAGGGTCTTGTCACTCCTTATTATCCTCATATCGATATCTCACCCAAAACTTGAAAACTTCAATCACACAAAACATAACGGAACTTCGTGAGATGGGTTAGTATGATAAAAACAAATCATTCACTTTGGTACTGTCATGATGAGATTCATAATTGTTCTAAGACAATGCCTACTGGAACCTACAATTTATACAACTTATATTAAGCAATGTAAGCCATAGAAACCATAAAACAAGAAAACTATGCATTGAAAACAGAATCTGTCAAAAACAGAACAATTCGTAAAGATATGAATTAAAGTCATAATTATATAACTCCAAAAATTAGGAAAACGTAGCCAAGTTGTAGATAAATCATCTGTAAAAAATTAAGAGATTTTCAACGCTCGAGTGAATTTAAAAAATTATTTTACTGGAAGAAAAAGTTTCTGTTTTTGCACAGAATCAAGTCAACTATCATCCACACTATCCCAAAGGCTTTACTTGGCACTTTATTGAAACAAAATCTATAAAACATGATTACTACAGTAGCCTAATCATGTGAACACAAAAAAACAGTAGGGGTAAATATTGGGTTGTCTCCCAACAAGCGCTTTTCTTTTATGCGTTTTAGCTAGGCATGATGATTTCAATGATGCTCACATAAAAGATAAGAATTGAAACACAAAGAGAGCATCATGAATCACATGACAAGCACATTTAAGCCTAACCCACTTCCTATGCATAGGGATTTTGTGAGCAAACAACTTATGGGAACAAGAATCAACTAGCATAGGAAGGCAAAACAAGCGCAACTTCAAAACTTCCAACATAAAGAGAGGAAACTTTATATTGTTGAAATATATATGAGCATATCTTCCCCTCTCATAATAATTTTCAGTAGCATCATGAATGAATTCAATAATATAACTATCACATAAAGCACTCTTTTCATGATGCATAAGCATAGAAATTTTATTACTCTCCCCGTAAGCAAATTTATTCTCATCAATAGTAGTGGGAGCAAATTCAACAAAATAACTATCATGTGATTGAAAATTAAAATCATTATGACATGTTTCATGGTTATCATTATTCTTTATAGCATACATGTCATCACCATAATCATCATAGATAGGAACTTTGTTGTCATAATCAATTGAAACCTCTTCCAAAATAGTGGATTCATCACTAAATAAAGTCATGACCTCACCAAATCCACTTTTATCATTATAATCATTATTAATAGGAGGCATGCTTTCATCCTAATAAATTTTCTCATCAAAACATTGGGGACTAAAAATATCATCTTCATCAAACATAGCATCCCCAAGCTTATGGCTTTGCATATCGTTAGCATCATGGATATTCAAAGAGTTCATACCAACAACATTGCAATCATGCTCATCATTCATAGATTTTTTGTCAAACATTTTATAGAATTCTTCTTCTATCAATTGAGCAGAGTTTTCCTTTCCATCATTTTCACGAAAGACATTATAAAGATGAATAATATGATGCAACCTCAATTCCATTTTTTTGTTTTCTTTTATAAACCAAACTAGTGATAAAACAAGAAACTAAAAGATTCAATTGCAAGATCTAAAGATATACCTTCATGCACTCACCTCCCCGGCAATGACACCAGATAAGAGCTTCATGTCTACTATGCAACTTTATTCTTGTAGACTCGTGTTGGGCCTCCAAGCGCAGAGTTATGTAGGACAGTAGAAATTTTCCCTCAAGTGGATGACCTAAGGTTTATCAATCCGTGGGAGGCGTAGGATGAACATGGTCTCTCCCAAACAACCCTGCAACCAAATAACAAAGAGTCTCTTGTGTCCCCAACACACCAAATACAATGTTAATTTGTATGGGTGCACTAGTTTGGTGAAGAGATGGTGATAAAAGTGTAGTAATGATAGAAGATATTGATTTTTGTAATAGGAACAATAAAAAACAGCAGGTAGCAACTAACAAAACTGAGCACAAACGGTATTGCAATGCTTGAAAATGAGGCCTAGGGTCCGTACTTTCACTAGTGCAATCTCTCAACAATGCTAATATAATTGGATCATATAACCATCCCTCAACATGTGATGAAGAATCACTTCAAAGTTCTTATCTAGCGGAGAACGTAAGAAAAAATTGTTTGTAGGGTACGAAACCACCTTAAAGTTATTCTTTTCGTTTGATCTATTCAAGAGTTTGTACTAAAATAACACAAAGTTATTCTTTCCATTCGATCTATCGAAAAGTTTGGACTAAAATAACACCATATGATACGCATCAACCAACTCTAATGTCACCTAGATACTCCAATGTCACCACAAGTATCCATGAGTTAATTATACGATAACCATCAAACAATTTCAGATTCATAATACTCGATCCAACACAAAGAACCTCAAAGAGTTCCCCAAGATTACTACCGGAGAAACAATGACGAAAATGTGCATCAACCCCTATGCATTGATTACCCCAATGTCATCTCGGGAATCCGTGAGTTGAGTGCCAAAACGTATATCAAGTGAATCAATATAATACCCCATTGTCACCACGGGTATTCATATGCAAGACATATATCAAGTGCTCTCAAATCCATAAAAGTATTCAATCCGATAAAATGAAATCTCAAAGGGAAAACTCAATTCATCACAACAGGATAGAGAGGGGAAAACACCATATGATCCAACTATATTAACAAAGCTCGCAATATATAAAGATCGTGACATCTCAAGAACACGAGAGAGAGAGAGAGAGATTAAACACATAGCTATTGGTACAAACCCTCAGCCCCGAGGGTGGACTACTCCCTCCTCATCATGGTGGTCGCCGGGATGATGAAGATGGCCACCGATGATGATTTCCCCCTCTGGCAGGGTGCCGGAACGGGGTCTAGATTGGTTTTTCGTGGCTAGAGAGGCTTGCGGCGGCGAAACTTCTGATCTAGGGTTATGTTCGGGGTTTTTGGAATATTTGGCAATTTATAGGGCGAAGAGGTGGTGCGGGTGGCCACCGAGGGGCGCATAATCCCCCTGGGCGCGCCCAGGTGGGTTGTGCCCACCTCGGACCTCCCCTATGGTACTTTTTTAGCCCATCCTGGGTCTTCTGGTAAAAAAAATCTCCAAAATTTTTTGCTACGTTTGGACTCCGTTTGATATTGATTTCTTGCGAAGTAAAAAACAGGCAAAAAACAGCAACTGGCACTAGGCACTATGTCAATAGGTTAATCCCAAAAAATGATATAAAGTTGCTATAAAATGATTGTAAAACATCCAAGAATAATAATATAACTGCATGAATACTTCATAAATTACAGATACGTTGGAGACGTATCAGGCTCGGTGGTGACATCCGTCCGGCCGAGCTCGTGGTCTTGGTCTTGTTGCACCAGAATGGAAACCTTTGGAGGGCTCCTCGGGAACTCGCGCTCATCCTTGCTCCCTTAGCACCGAAAGGGAAACTGTCTCCTCTGCGCCCGCTAGCACCCGTCTGGCCGTGGTTGTCATGGCTCACGTCATCGTAGCCTCGTGAGGCTGGATACCTGCATAGAAAACTCCGCTCCTCGGGAGGCAGCCTGAGGAGGTCGCTCCTCTGGAGGTCTTGGCGTCGCCCGCGTCGCGAGGCCGGGGGGCCCCCGCGAGGTTCTTGTCTTGTATGTCCTGCCGCTGGGCCATACCAGGCCGTCGAGGGAGCCACGCTGTGGGCCACATGCAGGCAGATCTGGGTACCCCCGTTCCCAGAACGCTGACAAACACCCCTCGTAGCATCTACATGGGGCTGAAGATGATGACTGGTAACTTTCTGGTTCAAAACAGCCGCACAGGAGTCAAAATTAAACTAAAACATATTCAAGTATGATAAACCAGACGAAGGGCCGCATTAAGCAAAAGGTCTAATTGTCATTACATGATAAGTTTACTCAAGGATTACATCTTTGGAACACTGGTCCTCTATCGCCCGAGCACCATCGATAACAACAAAAAAATACTGCTCGGGATGGCGATGCTCCTTTCCAACAGGCGGGAGGGTGGCCATCTCAACTGGCTTGATCTTTGGCCAGTGCACCATGGTCTTCGCGAAGGCCAGCCATGCCCCTTCATTGCAGGATGAGTGCTTCACAGCGTCATACCCGGGAGGACACATCGTGCAGCTTCTGCGCCAGGCCAAAGTAGTTGCTCGGTATGGGCTCTGCGGGCCACAGCCGGACACAGAGGTCCTTCATGGTTGGCTCAGCCATCCAATGCAGCTCCATCAGCTGCTTCATCTGGTTGATAAGGTGGGGAGGATGTTCGGGCGCTTGAAACTGCGCCCAAAACAGTCGGTGTTCGGCATCACCCTCCCGAGCTGCATAGTGCCTTGCAGCATCCTCCGCACTCCTCGGGAGCTCCGCAAACGCACCTGAAGAATGCCAGACTCGTGTGTGAGCAATGCAAACTTCTGACCACCAAAGACACTTTGCAGTAAGTAAGGCTTACCATCCGTAATTTGCTTCACCTGGCAGAGCTCCTCCCTGGCGCTTCGCGACTCCGTCCTTGCCTCTCGGATCTCCTGCCATATCCTGGATAGCTCAGTAGCTTGATCCTTATTTTTTTGCTCAAGGTCCTCACGTTTAGTGACGGCATCCTTGAGCTCTTGCTTCACTTCGGGCACTCTGGCCTCGTGTTTCTCACTAACGGTTTTCACCATCTTGAGTTCGGCGGCCACTCGATCGACTGCTGCCTCCTTAGGCTTCTTCAGTTCGGCCCTAAGGCCCTCGACTTCCGCAGCGGCAGCTGTAAACATCATTGAGCACCTTTTTTCTTAGGGCTAATCCTGAACACCTTGATAAATAAATAAAATGTAACGTCTCGGCCAAACTCACCTTGCGCCTCGTCAAAACGCTTGTTGACGAGGTCGAGCTCTTCATCGGAGCTCTTGAGCTTTTGAATCATCTCGTGTCAGGATAGGTTTTTCAACAAACATTTATTGAAAAATCGCCCCTTTCGTCAGACCAGTACAGAAAAATCCTTCTTACAGGTAGACAATTCCTTGATATAGAAATCCAGTAGTACTAAATATTATACAGGGTTGAGCTGAGGCTGCTCAACAATTTATTACAAGTACGCCAATATTACACATAAAGGCGGATATGACACAAAGGGTGTGGTGGCATAACTACTAACTCGTAAGAAAAGTGGTGGTGGATATGTTGCAGCGAAGTGGGTGACATGACTCCAAAATCTTACAACTCATCAAGCGCCGGAGTGAGGCTCGATGATTTTATTAGGGTAGCGGAAGCGTATATAATACAAGTGACCAACTCCAGGATCGCAAGGGACTGACTGGGACTCCTCTAGGCGTCGGACTCGCTATCGTACTCTTCATCCATAAGATCGCCTTCGTCAACATCTGGCCAAATCAACAAGCTAGGTGAGTACTTTGAATGTACTCGCAAGATAGTTTGGACATAAGATATAACAAATGCAAACATGATGTACATGAGCAAATTGGTAATACACACTCAGGTAACAAATTTGCACGGCAAGATAAACAAAAAGGAAGTCAGACGGTATTCCTCCCGAAATCCCAATAAAATAGCAGAAGACCGATCGGGTGTCTGAAGCGACGCCTCGAAAGGTAAAAATAAATTAACATGCCGCAGTCAGGCGTCAGGGCGACACCACATAAAGGGCTTATACTGAGAAGTAAATGACAGTACGCGCCACAGTCGGACGTCTGAATGCGACATCTCGAAAAGGGCTTATAATGAAAGTAAATGACCAGAATGCTACAGTCGGACGTCCGAGCGACATCACATAAAGGGCTTATATCAAAAGTAACTAACAAGAATGCCACAGTCGGACGTCTGAGCGACATCACATAAAGGGCTTATATCAAAAGTAAATCACAAGAATGCCACAGTCGGACGTCTGAACGACATCACATAAAGGGCTTATATCAAAAGTAAATCACAAGAATGCCACAGTCGGACGTCTGAGCGACATCACATAAAGGGCTTATATTTCATCATTCGAATTCGAGTAGTCCATGGGGGTAGCACCATCCCAAGGAATACTCGGTACATAATAAGAAACAGGTTAGTCCATCCACAGGAATAACATTCAGCCGGGTTTACCACTGTCAGTTAACATGTTTGTTTTCTAGAGACTGACACTGAGATTGACACTGAGACTGACACTAGATCTGTCAACCAACGTCCTTGACCGAGGACATGGATACTCGAATGGTTTTTACTCTACAGAGTTTGTACTTTTTACCCACAGCCAACAGATTTCAGTAGTCACAAAGGACTAGTTCCGTCTACGGTATTTTATAAGAAAACACATCTAACTAGTACACACCCATTCCACATCCCGCTGCCAGGAATCACCCTAGGCAACATTCAAGAAAAACTCTAAGACGGGGAGGCCAACACCTCGAATAGCATGGGATCAAATTTATATCGCGCGCTCTAAGGGGTGCCCCCCTCTCGGTCCCAACAGGAAACACCCATGCCCCCTGACCGGATGACGGGCTTTAATCCAGGGCCATGGAACCCTCATCCCGGCCCCTCTATTTGGTGTGTACATGGAAAGAGGTTTGCAACTTACTAAACCGTATTCTTTGCAGAAAACATGTGGCAGCACGAAAAGAAGGTGAACGGGAACAAGACTCGATCTATGTCAACACTGGAGTTAAACAGTTTGTTTTAGAACTGGCATGCTCCAACAATACTAGCTTGCAACCTATCATGCCACCACATGATTAGGTTGTTTCACCATCTTATGATCACATCAAGTTTTGTAGCTCACTTGCAACTTACCTTGCATGAAATATAACATTCAACAAATGCTTATATAAACATGCCATGAGAAAACCACTCAAGCAAACATGAAAAACACTCATCATATCAAAGGTTCAAACATACTTGCCTGGTTCAGAGTAGTCGGAGTCTAGCTCGGCGAAGTTGACGGCACCGTCACCTCCTTCGGTATCTACGTTACATAAAAATATCGGATTCTAACGTAAATACCGTGTGTGCATAAAAATAGTTCCAAATATTTTTCAAATAAATATGATAAAAAACTAGACAGAAAAATAGAGATGACAGAAAAACAATCAACTCAAAATCATCTATTGTTTAAAAGTTATAAAGGTTTTAGTCCAGGGACCAATCTGTAAGAAACAGAAAACCGTCCAGGGGCTAGTTTGAATAAACAGAAAACGTTTCGGATAGAAATATGCCAAACCAAAGAGAAAACGTATTCTGCCCGAAGGCGTCTTCAGAAAACGGTTCGAATAAGAAGAGGAGAGGCTGACGAGGGGGTCCCGCATGTCAGGTTTAAAAATCCCACCGGTGACAGAAGCAAACGATGATCGCCGGCGATGATCGACGGCGATCCAGAGGAGGGCAAGGGTATGGTTGCACTCACGGGACAATTCCGCATCGGTGGGTGGTGGAAGGAGGCGTCGGGGAGCACCACGTCGACGGCCACTTCCTCTCCGGCGGACGGTGGCGTTGGGCGATGAGGGATCTCGCCGAGGAGGACTGCTATCCCTGAATTGAAGCTCGGGTTAGAAGAGGTAGTGGACTAGGAGGTTGCTGACCGAATCTGGGCTGCGGGGGCTCACTTACCAAAGAGGATTTAGCCGGAGCCTGAAGCGGATTGGGGCGGCCGGAGCTGGGGAAGATGACCTTCCCGAGGCCCTCTAAGGGGTATTGGCGAGGCTGTGGTGGGGCCTCATGGATACGGTGGCTTCACAACGCCTCTGGGGTCCTATTTATAGGCGGGCGAGGAAGGTGCCGTGAGCAAAATATCTCCGGCGAGAAATTACGGCGAGGTGGTGGTCGAGCTGGAGGATTAGGCGACTGGGCAGCTGCGGATTGGTTCACCGGTTCCATCCCTGGCTTAAGCTTGGTCCAACTTGGGCGATACTCCAAGTTTTCGACGGAACGGCCTCACGGGCACATCGGCGGTAGAGAGCACGCTCTGCGCTTCTCAGGCCACGGTGACGGTTCTGCAGCGTGCACAGCGAAGAGGACAGCCACGCGGAGGCTCAGGGTGGTGTGGGCGGTGCTGGAAGGTGCCGCTCCTTGCTGTGCTCTCTGGCGACCGCAGCGGCCATTTCTGCCGCCGCTCACGGGGACGATGTACCCCCTGCCAGCTCACCGGCGACCAGGGGAAGACGCCAACCGACCGTGTGGCCACTAGATAAGAAGAAGGAATAGGGAGCAACGGGCCAACGCGGGCACTAGCGAGATTGACGCAGAGCTCTGACGAAAACGACACTGTCACCTGAAGCTTAACACTGAAACTCTGAATTTGACTGAAATAGTGCACGCCAGCTGTTCGACGAAATGTTTGATGCACGTGGAAATTTTTTTTGGAGCTGAAACTTGGAGGGGTGGTCTCTTGATGCATCCATAGACTACCTGAATTTTCTCAGAATTTTTAGAAAGAGAAAAGAATGAATTTCACCAAAAATAGCAAATCTGGTCCAAACTTCCAGTAAACAAATTTTGAAAAATTTGAACTGTGGACCAGCAGCTCTTGATGGATATAGGTTTAGGGTACCAAGGAGTAGCTAGGGTAATTTACTTGGGATTAATAGCTCAAGGAATCTGATACTTCCTTTGTAAATCCCAAGGGTCCAAATAAATTACAGAAAAAAGTTTGAGGTTAAAATAAATAGAAATAAAATCTAAAAGAGGTTGAAACTTGCTGGAATTGGATGCTTGGCTTCACCCAAAGTAGGGAGGAGGGTTTAGGAAGAAAATTTACAACATAGGTCATGGCAAGAGAGTATTTTTGAATAGGGAAAGATAAATCCAAAAATTATAGGAATTCTTTTTAATAAAAGAAATAGTAAAACAACCCAAGAGTATTTGTGTTGAACCAACACATGTTGAAAAACCCTCAAGACCAGAATCAAGATCGAGAAGGACTCATAAAAGATTTGTCATAAAAAGGATTTGAGAAGGAGAGTCCCTCTTTAGAAAAATTCAAATAACCTCCTTTAAATCAAATAAAGAATTTGGTAAAAATCAAACCAAAATTTTGGGGTGTTACACGGCGTTGGCAGCCGCTGCAAGAGATGAGACCTACAATAACAAACCAAAAACCAAAATAGTTCAGACTACTGATTGCATGATTTTTCAATCCTCTGCCAGGTTTTTCCAACTTGGCAATGTCTCGGGGGCTGCTATATACATGGTGTGTATAACTTTATTCAAAAATCTGCTTTGTGAAAAGAACATTACATGGCCTACCTCGAAGCCCGTGAGGAGGCCGCTGAAGGCTTCCTTCAGTCCGCCGTTAATGGACCGAATACTCTGCAAAACCACGCCCATCAGGGTGCGGTGTTCTGCAACGACAGAGGAGTTGTTCACCACCTCCTCCATCGCGTCCGGCCATCCTGCTGCACCCCGATCATTGGTGTTCGGCGCGGGCGGCGGGGCCCCGACTTCCTCTTTGGTGGAAGGCGGAATTGACGCCTCCGGGGGCCTTGGGGGCTCCGAGGCCGTCTTCTGGGATGGCTCGGATTAACCGAGCTCCCCCTCTTTGTTCACCAGGATGGACCCTCCCTCCTGGTCTTCAGGGGCCGAGGTGTTAGCCTCGGCCATAATCTCGTCACCACCTCCCGTGTTCGGGCCGGGAGGGGTCCTTTGAGATAGCACCTCCTCGGTCTCCCCAACGACAGGAGGAGGCGCGGAGCGCGACGCAGATCCGCTCTCCGCTAGTCTGGCTGGAGGAGAAGTCCCCTCGGAGGTCTGGTCAGCGGGGTGAACGCGCGGTGGACTACAATATAAAGGGCAGTCATGCTATCAACAATAGAATATTAAAACAGACACTTAAAAAGCATTCGAGTTCATACCTCTCGGTAGGGGGCTTGACCCTGGGTTCCTCTCCGGGACCTCTCCGGACCCCACGGACTCCTTATCAGAGTCCGAGCTATCGTCAGGTAGGATCAGCTTGGGCTTGCGTGGCTTCTTTGGGGTATGAGGGGGTTGCTCTTCCACGGAGTCACCCGACTCCGCCCTCTTCTTTTAACAGAAGAGCCGCTATCCTCCTCATCCTCTTCCTATTCTGCCTCTTGGGCGGAGGGGGTCTGGGTCTCTCTGGATTTGCTACCCGGAGACTTCCTTGGGCGGAGACCTTCCCTGGCCTCCGGCACCTCCTCCTTCTTCTTCCCCCTCTTCTCTGGCGCCTTGTACGGCGCCACAGTCAACATCTCCTCCAACTGAGCTGACCGGGGGTCTTCGGGCAAGGGGGCCGGAGTGTCGATCTTCTTGGCCTTTTCGAGGCAGCCCTGTGGAAGTAAGAAAATGGGGATTAAACCTCCTGCAGGAACAATATCCAAACATGAACGAATGAAGCTCAGCTACCTCCTTGGGGGGTGCACGGTGTCGAGACCGATGTCCTCCGTTTTGGTCGGCCACGCCTTTTAAGGCTTGAACAACACCTTCCACAGCTTGTCGTGGGTGGTGTCGTAGAAGTATTGTATGGTGGCCGGATTCGAGAGCCCGTAAGACCACATTGGGGTGGCCCTTTGTTGGCAGGGGAGGAGGCGGCGGCAGAACATCACCTAAACCACGTTGGTCAGCTAGGCGCCTGCTTTTATCATGTTGGAGACAAATACGTCTCCAACGTATCTATAATTTATGAAGTATTCATGCCATGTTTACAACAATTCTATATTATTTTGGTATAATTTGATTAGAACTAACCCGGACTGATGCTGTTTTCAGCAGAACTACTGTGGTGTCGGTTTTTTTTGTGCAGAAATAAAAGTTCTCGGAATGGGCTGAAAATTTACGGAGAATATTTTTGGAAAATATAAAAAATACTGGAACGAAAAGATATCAGAGAGGAGTCCAGAGGCAACCACAAGGATGGAGGGAGCCCCCTCCCTAGGGCGCGCCTCCTGCCTTGTCGTCGCCTCGTGGGCCCCCTTGACTTGTCCCCGACGCCAACACCTCCTATAAATACCAAAACCTCCAGAAATAAACCTAGATCGGGAGTTCCGCCGCCGCAAGCCTCTGTAGCCACCAAAAACCAATAGGGAGCCCGTTCCGGCACCCTGCCGGAGGGGGAAACCATCACCGGTGGCCATCTTCATCATCCCGGCGGTCTCCATGACGAGGAGGGAGTAGTTCACCCTCGGGGCTAAGGGTATGTACAAGTACCTATGTGTTTGATCTCTCTCTCTGGTGTTCTTGATTTGGCACGATCTTGATGTACCGCGAGCTTTGTTATTATAGTTGGATCATATGGTGTTTCTTCCCTCTCTCTCTCTCTTGTTGTGATGAATTGAGTCTTGCTCTTTGATGTTCCGTTATGTTGGATTGAGTATTGGATTTGAGAAAACTTGATGTATGTCGTGCGATGGGATATCTGTGGTGACAACGGGATGTTCTATTGATTCACTTGATGTATGTTTTGGCACTCAACTCGCGGATTCCCGAGGTGACATTGGGGTAATCTATGCATAGGGGTTGATGCATGTTTTCATCCTACGTTCTCAGATAGAAACTTTGGAGTGATTCTTTGTTGCACGTTGAGGGATTGCCATATGATCTAATTATGTTATCATTGTTGAGAGAACTTGCACTAGTGAAAGTATGAACCCTAGGCCTTATTTTCAAGCATTGCAATACCGTTTGTGCTCCGTTTTGTTACTTGCTACCTTGCTATTTTTATATTTTCAAATTACAAAAACCTATATCTACCATCCATATTACACTTGTATCACCATCTCTTCGCCGAACTAGTGCACCTATACAATTTACCATTGTATTGGGTGTGTTGGGGACACAAGAGACTCTTTGTTATTTGGTTGCAGGGTTGTTTGAGAGAGACCATCTTCATCCTACGCCTCCCACGGATTGATAAACCTTAGGTCATCCACTTGAGGGAAATTTGCTATTGTCCTACAAAACTCTGGGCTTGGAGGCCCAACACGGGTCTACAAAAAGAAGGTTGCGTAGTAGACATCAAGCTCTTTTCTGGCGCCGTTGCCGGGGAGGTGAGTGCTTGAAGGTATATCTTTAGATCTTGCAATTGAATCTTTTAGTTTCTTATTTTATCACTATTTTAGTCTATAAAAGAAAACTACAAAAAAATGGAATTGAGGTTGCCACATATGATTCAGCTTTTTAATGCCTTTCTTGAAAATGATGGATCAGAAAATTGTGCCAAAGTGTTAGAGGAAGAATGCAATAAAATGTTTGGCATAAAATCTTTGAATGATGAGCATGATTGCAATATTGCTAGTATGAATTCCTTGAATATCCATGATGCTAATGATATGCAAAGCCACAAGCTTGGGGATGCTACGTTTGATGAAGATGATATTTTTAGTCCCCAAGTTTTGATGAGAATATTTATTATGATAATAGCATGCCTCCTATTTATGATGATTATATTGATGAAAATGGGTTTGGAAGAGTGTCAACTCTAGGTAGTATTGATCCCACTATTTTGGAGGGTGTTGAATCTTTTCACAATATTGATAAAACTGGATTTGGAGAGGTCATGACTTTATTTAGTAATGAATCCACTATTTTTGAAGAGGTTCCAATTGATTATGAGGACAAAGTTGCTATCTATGATGATTATTGTGATGACATGTATGCTATAAAGAATAATGATAACCATGAAACTTGTCATCATGATTTTAATTTTCAATTCGATTATGCCTCACGTGATAGTTATTTTGTTGAGTTTGCTCACACTATTATTCACGAGAATAAATTTGCTTATGTGGAGAGTAATAAAATTTCTATGCTTGTGGATCATGAAAAGAATGATTTATGTGATGGTTATATTGTTTAATTCATTCATGGTGCTACTAAAAATTATTATGAGAAAGGGACATATGCTTCTACATATTTTAATAATATCAAGTTTCCTCTCTATGTGTGGAAAGTTTTGAAGTCATGCTTGTTTTGCCTTCCTATGCTAGTTGATTCTTGTTCCCATAAATTATTTGATCACAAAATCCCTATGTATAGGAAGTGGGTTAGGCTTAAATGTACAAGTCATATGCTTCATGATGCTCTCTTTATGTTCCAATTCTTATCTTTTATGTGAGCATCATTGAAATCATCATGCCTAGCTAGAAAGGCATTAAAGAAAAGCGCTTGTTGGGAGACAACCCAACACCTTTACCTACTGTTTTTGTGTGTTCACATGATTAAGCTACTGTATTAATCATGTTTTATAGCTTTTGTTTGAATAAGGTGCCAAGTAAAGTCTTTGGGATAGTGTAGTTGATAGTTGACTTGATTCTGTGCAAAAACAGAAAACTTTTGCGTCCAGTACAGAAATTCCCATCTTTTGCTGAAACATGGAAAATTCTGAATTTTTTACAGAGGATTTACATACAAATTTTCTACGTTTTCCTAATTGTTCAGAATTTTAGGAGTAACATAAGTATGAGCTTAATTCAGATCTTTACAGACTGTTCTGTTTTTGACAGATTATGTTTTCGATGCATAGTTTGCTTGTTTCCTAGTTTCTATGGCTTATATTGCTCAATATAAATTTTTAAAATGATAGGGTACAGTAGGTATCATGTGATCAAAAATTTGAATCTTGTCGACAGTACCAAAGTGAATGATTTGTTTTATCATACTAACCCATCTCACGAAGTTCCGTTAAGTTTTGTGTGATTGAAGTTTTCAAGTTTTGGGTGAGATATCGATATGAGGAGAATTAGGAGTGACAAGACCCTAAGCTTGGGGATTCCCAAGGCACCCCAAGGTAATATTCAAGGAATACCCAAGAAACTAAGCTTGGGGATGCCCCAGAAGGCATCCCCTCTTTCGTCTCCAACATTATCGGTAACCTTACTTGGGGCTATATTTTTATTCGTCACATGATATGAGTTTTGCTCGGAGCATCATTTTATTTTATTAGTATTTGCTTGATGTTATTTAGAGTAATGTTTTGCATCTTTTATTTCAATAAAAGTGTCAAGTTTAGCCTTTACCATGCTTATTTTGCAAATCTATATGTTGCTGTTTTGAAAACAGAAAGTTTTCTATCGTTGTCTGAATTCTTATGGAAAATCAGGACATGGTAAAATCTTGAAATTTTTACAAAATGATTAGAAACACATTTTATACAGTTTGGTAATTTTTCAGAATTTTTAGAGTTAGGGAAGTATGAGTACAATTGCACTCTTTACATACTGTCCTGTTTAGACAGATTGCTGTTGTGTTTGCTTGTTTAATGATTCTATTTGAGAATAGGAGTACTAAATATGCAGAGGCATTTAGTATGCAATGTTAAATAATAATTTTAGTGATTTGCTACAGTAGAGAATGATAAGGTTTTGCATTTGATTTATACTAACTTATCTCACGAGTTCTTGTTGAGTTTTGTGTGCATGAAATTTTAAGATTTAGGGAAACCGTGATATAAAGGGAATTAAGGAGACACGAAAGCTCAAGCTTGGGGATGCCCAAGGAATCCCTAGTTAATATTTCAAGAAGTCTCAAGTATCTAATCTTGGGGATGCCCCGGTTAGCATCCCACCTTTCTTCTTCAGCAATGATCGGTCTGTTTTGGTTGAGCCTAAGTTTTTGCTTCTTCACATGATATGTGCTATCCTTAGAATGTAATTTTATTTTATTTTGCTTGCTGTTTGAATAAAATACTTAAGATCTGAAATTTTATTTATGAGAGAGAGTCTTCATATAGCTGCATAATTATTCAACTACTCATTGATCTTCACCTATATCTTTTTGGAGTAGTTTGTCATTTACTCGTGTGCTTCACTTATATCCTATGAGTAAATGGTTGAATGAATTTAATATCATAAATCTGAATTTATATATGTTTCATATGCTTATACCATGGGGAGTAATGACTTCACATATAAGAAGTAGAGGTGGTAAATTTATTGAAAGTTAGCAAACATAGTATTCGTCACTTGAACAATTCATGGAAGAATATTGAAGGAAGAGAGATTTCACATATAAATATACTATCTTGGACATCTTCTATGATTGTGAGCCCCATTAATTATTTTCAAATTTGATCAAATTAGTTGAAGTTGGACAAGGAAGACAACGTAATGAGTTATGCTTGGGTATATTTGTAGAGAAGTTATATTGTTATGGATCCTCCAACATGTGGTGCTTGCTATTTAGAATCTTTTGCTAGCCAAAATTTCTGTACTAAGTGGGAATACTGCTTGTGCATCCAATCCTTGAAACAAGTTTCTTCCATGAGTGTCCACCATATCTACCTATATGCGGTATTTACCTGCCGTTCCAAGTAAATTTGCATGTGCCAAACTCTAAACCATCAAATAATAATCTGTTTTGTATGCCCGAATCGCTCATGTAGCGACTAGGGGCTGTTAGTATCTTCCATGCTAGGTGGGTTATTCTCACGATGAGTGTTGATTCACTTGTCATTCACGAGAAAGTGGCTAGTAATTGGGATGCCCAGTCCTATGATCAAAAGATCAAAACCAAAATTTCAAATAATTAAACAAAACTCCCCCAGGACTGTTGTTGGTATGGATAGTACCCGTTGTTTTGGATCAGCCGTGGAGTGTGATTGTTGGTGGAGGGGGAGTAAAACCTTTACCATTCTGTTTGGGAACCGCCTATAATGTATCTAGCATGGAAGATAGTGAGAACTCTTGGTTGTTATGTTGACAATGAAAGCATACCTCTCAAAATTATGTTCATCTCTGTTTTAAAAGCTTCGAGCTCCGGCATCTCTGCAAATCCCTGCTTCCCTCTGCGAAGGGCCTATCTTTTACTTTTATTTTTGTTTAGTCAATTTCTTATTCCAACCTATTCTTTAGTTGGCAAGCATCATGTGGTGGGGAAAGATCTAAGCATATATGGCCATTCAAATATATTTGATTATGAGTTATTATTGTTGACAATTATCTATATGATAAATAAGTTGGGAGGCGAAACACTAAGCCCCAATCTTTCTCTGTGTTCGATGGATGCTATTTGTTCTAAAAATATGCTTTGAGTGGTAGCAATCATGGAAGACTATATGATAGTTGAGTATGTGGAATTTGCTAAATCAAAGCTCTTACATAGACCCTTCCGGAAAATAAGATGAATTGCAATTGTTTGATGACTGAGAACATAGTTTGTTAGTTTTCAAGAAAGTTTATGGTCTATGCTTTAACATGTGAATAGCTTGCTAATTGATCATGAGAAGTTTTATGAGATGAGCTACTGTTTATGATATATAATGATGCTAGAAAAAGTGATTGAAATTATCATTGATCAAACTTGTGCACTTGCTAGCATTCACACTTCATAAATTATTTCTTTTATCATTTACCTACTCGAGGCGAGCAGGAATTAAGCTTGGGGATGCTGATACATCTCCAACGTATCTATAATTTATGAAGTATTCATGCCATGTTTACAACAATTCTATATGATTTTCGTATGATTTGATTAGAACTAACCCGGACTGACGCTGTTTTCAGCAGAACTACCGTGGTGTCATTTTTTTTGTGCAGAAATAAAAGTTCTCGGAATGGGCTGAAAATTTACGGAGAATATTTTTGGAAAATATAAAAAATACTGGAACGAAAAGATATCGGAGAGGAGTCCCGAGGCAACCACAAGGGTGTAGGGCGTGCCCCCCCTAGGGCGCGCCCCCTGCCATGTCGTCGCCTCGTGGGCCCCCTTGACTTGTCCCAGACGCCAACACCTCCTATAAATACCAAAACCTCCAGAAATAAACCTAGATCGGGAGTTCCGCCTCCGCAAGCCTCTGTAGCCACCAAAAACCAATCGGGAGCCCATTCCGGCACCCTGCCGGAGGGGGAAACCATCACCGGTGGCCATCTTCATCATCCCGGCGGTCTCCATGATGAGGAGGGGGTAGTTCACCCTCGGGGCTAAGGGTATGTACCAGTAGCTATGTGTTTGATCTCTCTCTCTCTCTCTCTCTGGTGTTCTTGATTTGGCACGATCTTGATGTACCGCGAGCTTTGTTATTATAGTTGGATCATATGGTGTTTCTTCCCTCTCTCTCTCTCTTGTTGTGATGAATTGAGTCTTGCTCTTTGATGTTCCGTTATGTTGGATTGAGTATTGGATTTGAGAAAACTTGATGTATGTCGTGCGATGGGATATCTGTGGTGACAACGGGATGTTCTATTGATTCACTTGATGTTTGTTTTGGCACTCAACTCGCGGATTCCCGAGGTGACATTGGGGTAATCTATGCATAGGGGTTGATGCTTGTTTTCATCCTACGTTCTCAGATAGAAACTTTGGAGTGATTCTTTGTTGCACGTTGAGGGATTGCCATATGATCTAATTATGTTATCATTGTTGAGAGAACTTGCACTAGTGAAAGTATGAACCCTAGGCCTTATTTTCAAGCATTGCAATACCGTTTGTGCTCCATTTTGCTACTTGCTACCTTGCTGTTTTTATATTTTCAAATTACAAAAACCTATATCTACCATCCATTTTACAGTTGTATCACCATCTCTTCGCCGAACTAGTGCACCTATACAATTTACCATTGTATTGGGTGTGTTGGAGACACAAGAGCCTCTTTGTTATTTGGTTGTAGGGTTGTTTGAGAGAGACCATCTTCATCCTACGCCTCCCACGGATTGATAAACCTTAGGTCATCCACTTGAGGGAAATTTGCTACTGTCCTACAAAACTCTGCGCTTGGAGGCCCAACACGAGTCTACAAGAAGAAGGTTGCGTAGTAGACATCAGAGACGCGATTCTGCAGCGCCTTCACATCCGCAACCAAGACTCTTCTTGGTCAAGAAGGTTAGCCTCGTCGGGGGTCCGGATCTAAATTCGGGAGCTGCCATCCAGGCCGCATCACGTGGTTCTGCGATATAGAACCAAGCTCGGACAGTCTCAATAAACTTGCCCTCCGGCCACTCGACTCGGGCAAGTTTGCTGATCATCGACCGGCCGCGGTCCGCCTGTTGGCCGTCAACTATCTTCGGCTTGTCGTTGAAGACCTTTAGCCATAGGCCGAAGTGTGGCTGGACTCGCAAGAAGGCCTCGCAGATGACGATGAAGGCCGAGATATGGAGGAAGCATTACTAGGGAAAAGCTTATACACAGAGTCTTATCAGTAGCGCTTGTTGAAATGAGGCGCTACTGATACTTAGCAGTAGCATGTGCTAGAGACAAGCGCTACAAGTAGTTGCTTAGCAGTAGCACATTCTGCTAAACCGCGCTGCCGTTATGGCCATCCCAGGCCCAGCTGCCCATCCCCACTTAGCAGTAGCGCAGGTCTTGGACTGGCGCTACAGCTAACGACATTACACTACTGCAGGATGCTGCTAACATGACACTACGATCAGAGACCCTTTGACGAAACTGTGTGTGATGCATTAATCACAAATGGTGATGTAAAAAAACCGTCAAAAAAGATGCAAAACATTTGGGATGGCGGAGACATCGAACACGGTTCAGATTTTAGTTGCGTGTGCGATGCGGGGCATATGGTTGATCCATACGAACTGTTTCCGATGAGATAGAACAAAAGAAATGGGCAGCCATATCAAGGTGTGCGCAATATACGACATACAGTTCACTCGGATTAACTGTTTGTGATTAGGTAACACAAAAGAAATGGCAGCCAGATCAAGGTGTGTGTGATATACGGCATACGGTTCACTCGGACGAACTGTTTTCGATTAGGGAAGAGAACAGAAATGGTTCAACTTAACAAGATGTGTGTGATACGCGGCATACAGTTCACATAGATGAACTATTTGCGATAAGCCAAAAGAACACAAATGATTCGTGTAAACAAAATGTGTGTGATACGTGGCAAACATCCCACTCGGATGAACTGTTTGCGATGAGAAATTATAACATAGACGGTTACTACAGTTAATTCGTGTGCGATTATGTGTGTACAAAAAACTTTGAAAAATGCAAACTAGTTGCTTGTGGTGGCTAGGAGTATCGCACACGATGTGTCTACGAGTACTTGTGTGCGATGAAAGGTAAGTTACACATACGTTTCCTTATGTTAACACGTGTGTGATAGATAACACGTGGCACTGCATACAGTATTCGGGTTGTGTGCTCCACTTAGTCTTCCCACGCTCCAAATGGGTGAATTGTAAAATCCCTGCCTCTTCCCTCATCGGTTTCCCGCCACCAGCTAATGGCTTGCTGCATATAATCCAGGCGGCAACGCACCGTCGCGACACTGTGCGCAGATCTTGTCCTCGCCCATCTACCATTAGTTATTCTAAGCATGCCAGGTAACGACCAAAGCTTTGACGTCGACCCCTACCTGCGTTACATCTTCGGTGAGGAGAACGAGCCGGAGTAGGTCGGGGAGCAAGAGCTTCATCAGCCAGTGTAGGCACCATGGCCCATCGGTAGCGATATCGGCGTGACAGTCCTTGGGCGCACAATCGACATATTGCAGAGGAAGTGTGATGAGCAGTTTGCCATCCACCGTGCAAAAGATCCAGAGCTGCTTAGCGGCATGATCGACGACCCACCCAAAGAGCCGCCGTCACCAGTGCTCATCGAGAGCCTGATGGCCCACAAGGAATGGGCAGAGGACCTCTGCGATTCAGTCAAGACACAGCCAGCCTGCGGCTTCATCATTACCGGCGGCGGCCGTGTTAACCTCGATCCCGACGATGTGATGGCCAGGCTCGAGCGCATCCTTGGCGGAGTTGACATCCCTGACGAAGTAGAACATCGCCAATGTGGTATCTTGAGGATGCAGGTGATGGACGGAATTTGCTACCAGGCCAGAGACATGGAAATGGAGCGGTTCCGCGGAGATGTCATGCGCGCGATTGCACGCTGTCAAGCTCTTCTGGAAGAGGCCCAGCAGCCCCAAGAGCCTCTCAGTGCCAGCTGATGTGGTCACCTATTACAGTTAGGGTCAAGGACACATCATTCGGGACACACATGGGGCCCATCACCATCATAGGTATGTCCCTAGACCATGCCAGCATTCGGATGCATACTTCAGGAGGATCACTCGGACGGACCTGCATCACTCGGACAACTATACGTCACTCGGCGGGCGATCAACCACTCGGACACACAGGGCAAGAAGGCGTCGTGGGAGCTGCAACGGTCGAGGAATCCTAAGTCGTCCACTAAATAGAGTTATAACTACTGTTACCTGTAACTGCTGTAGTATAGGCTCATTACACTAGTAACTGCATCATTCAATGACATTAATGGCCCTGGCGGCATGGGAGACATGGGGCTGTGGTGCACTCTATATAAGTCGCACCCCTCTCCATAGCCAGGCAGGTTCAACTCTGTAATCTTATCTATCACATCAAAGCAAGCCCCAGGGCACGAGACGTAGGGCTTTTACCTCCACCAGGTGAGGGGCCTGAACTCGTTAAACACCATGTGCTACATCTACACTGTAGCTAGAGTCTGCCCCTTATTCATACTGCTAGTACACATTATCAGTATCATAACCCGACAGTTGGCGCCCACCGTGGGGCTTGGCGTGTAGCAAAACTTCATGGTGTAGGTGGATTTCTTCATCATCAACATGTCAGTCGGTGGCGAAATTCGCTTCGGGATGATCTCCTTCATCGCCGACGACTTAGTGTGGCTACGTGAAGCCCCGCTGGACGTGGAGGCATTTCCCATCCATGGCACGACACACTTCTGAGCTTATTCTTACGGAGTCCTTCTCCGACAGCCCTCGGCTCCGTACCGAGTTGTTGCCCATCCCACCATTGTACGTCGTCGCAAGTCCTCTGGGCGTTCGCGGCTGCAGCGTTGGATCAAGCACGTTGTCGTCACTCAGGCAGTAGTGGAACAAGTGGCGGCTATCGAGTTCAACGAGCCCACCCTTGACCTCTCAAACGAATCACTCGGCGATTCCTTGGAGGAGTCCGAGTCTGAGAGCATCGAGTCGACCGCCGAGATCCTTATGGCGGATAACTCCGAGCACTGCGTACCCTCGGGCTACCCAGAGCCCAAAGAGGATCGCATGGGTGCATCCCACGTCAACACCAATGGCGGTTTCCCCGGGCACGAGCCGTACGTACCTCAAGCTCTCACTCGGGAACAACGGGACGAGCTGCGCCGCCAGAACGATCAACTCCTGAACACTCCCATCACCGGGACGACTCCTGAGGCGCTAGCCATGGAGTCGACTCGCCTGGCCACTTTGGCCGAGCGCGATCGCCTCGAGCGGCTTCAGAGGGAGATGGAGGAACGCGAGCGCCGTCAACCTAGTTCCAGTCGGCACAAGCGTCGGCTCTACTCGAGTGACCAGCCTCGTAAGTATTAGGTCCTTAGTACCCCATTACAAAATCTAGAAGCTGCCATTCGGATCGCGGATTCCATTCAGCCCTCCGGCTCTTCGGCCGGGGAAGGGATTCGTAAGATACCACTACAAAAAAAGACACATCCGTGACATTTTGGGCCGAACAAATTTTTTTTCTGTCATGCTTATGACACTTCTATGATGATAATTGTGACAAAACCCTGTAACATCATAGATGTGGTGGGCTCCTACTTCTATGACAAAAAATCATGACAGAAAATGGGTTTTTCGTCCTGGGCGGGCCGGGGACGCACCTGAATGACATTCTTTGGGCCGTCCATGACGGAAAAAATCGTGGTAGAAGCGAGGGCGAGGAAAATTTCGGGGAGTTCCCGGTTACGGTGGGTGGTCGGGGCCGAGCGATGCACGGAGGGATTACACGTTTCTCTCGTACACGTACGCGCGTGTGTGCGAGGCGTTGGGCTCTAACTGAACCCGAGCGAGGAGTTGGGCTCTAACTGAACCCGAGTGATTGCACTAGCTATGTTAGTGAACCCTGATCGATCCCTTGGCTGTTAACTGAACCCGAGTGATTCCTTCGCTACTGCTGCTAACTGAAGCCGATCGAAGCTACCTCTTGATGAACAGTCCCCAGTGGGGGTTGGATGAAAAGTTCCCGGTGGGGGTTGGATGAACAAGATCCCGTGGTAGTAGAGGCCGTTGCCGCTGGATGAACAGGACCCCGATCGAGGAGGTGGGGGTGGATGAACAGTAGCTGGTGGAGGGACCCCGTGGAGGGCTGGTTGAGCAGGACCCCATGGAGGGCTGGTTGAACAGTAGTCGGTGGAGGCTGGATGAACAGGACCCCATGGAGGGCTGGTTGAATAGTAGCCGGTGGAACCTGGATGAACAGGACCCCCGTGGATGAACAGTAGCTGGTGGAGGTAGGAGGAAGTTGACGGTGGATGAACAGTAGTAGTGGAGGCTGGAGGAAGTCGACGGTGGATGAACAGTAGCCCGTGGAGTCCTGTTTTGCGGTACGCCACACCCCTCCCGATGAACAGGACCCCCGTTTCGACCGTAGCACTCCAACACAAGTATGTTTCCTCTGTTTTGCGGTATGCCACACCCCTCCTAATCAACAGCACCCCGTTTCGACCGTAGGCACTCGAACAGAAGTTCGTTTCCTTCGTTTTGCGGTACGCTAGACCCTTCTCGGTGAACAGGACCCCGTATCGACCGTACGTGGTCGAACAGAAGGCCGTTTCCTCCGTTCTGCCGTACGCCAGACCTTGTTTCGGCTGTTCTATCCAAGCCGGTTGGCTCCCGATGAATACGCGACGCTGTTTACTCCATTTTGACCCAGCCAGTTGTCTGCCGATGAAGAGGACGACGCCGCTGTATGCGTTAGGGACCCCACCCGTATGTACGTACGTAGCCGTATTTACTATCTTGCAGTGTGGCTGTACGTACATGTACACGATATAGACGGGACTGCATGACATGCTACATCGGCACCTCTACTTCAACACGTGCCGCTCCTTACTTGGCCACGGTAAGTCGCTACAGAGAGACCGATCGACCGCTATGTACGTACACGTTCGCGCCCAGACAGATAACGCAACCTTCACTTCAACCTGGTGGGTCCCAGCTATCAGGGGGTAGGAAGGCAGTTCCTTCCGTGCGAAGATAAAGCAGGTGGGTCCCAGCTGTCAGGGGGAACTTTTTTTGCGCGAAATACAGAGGCCCTTCCGATATGTCCGAGCTGTCAGGTGGAGGAATCATTATTTTGTGCGTCATAAGGAGGCACTTCCTTGCGTGCGGCCATGGACCCATCTATCAGCCTCTCCACTTACAGTCCTCTTCTTATGGATGTCATTCGTTGACCGCGTTGATGACGCCGTAACGCCCGAGAGCACCAAGGTGGTGGACGACAGCGCGACCTAGGAAGGGAACAGCCCGGAGCCGGGGAATACGCAGTAGTGGATGCCCACGCGGAGGGGAGTACGAGGGTTGACTAGTTCGGCTGCGGTTTGAGGCTGCCGTCGCCGGAGAATAACAGGGGTTGTGGGTGAGTAGAAGGATTGCCTGGCCAGCGGTTGGAGTAGGAGGAGGCGCTGAGGCCTGCGCGGCAGCACAGACGGCCACGGGAGGCAGGAGGAGGCGGCACGTCCCGCAATGGTTTGGGCGGCTGGAGCAAGAAGACAGGAGGTTGAAGAAGCACGACGGCCGTTGGATGGACATCGTACGGTCACCACAGCTAGAATCGTTTATATTGACTAAGTTGACAAAACCCTGCGTCCGCGTCACCTTAGTAGGCCCACAAGTCAGTCTCCAAATATGGTGGGTCCCACCTAGCAGCGGGGCTATTCATTTTTTTGTGCATAATAAGGAGGCACTTCCCTGCATGCGAAGATATAGCTGGTGGGTCTGAGCTGTCAGCGGGAGGAACTTTTTTTCGCGAAATACAGAGGCGCTTCTAGTGGGTCCCTGCTATCAGGTGGAGGAATCATTATTTTGCGTGTAATAAGGAGGCACTTCCTTGCGTGCGGCCGTGGACCCAGCTGTCATCCTCTCCACATTTGACCACGCCGCGCCGAGAGCACCAGTACGGTGGACGACGGCGAGGCCTAGGAAGGGAACGACCTGGAGACGGAGAAGATTCGGCAGTTGTTTCCCACCCGGAGGGGAGTAAGAGGGTTTATTGGTTCGTCTGCCGTCACCGGAGAATAACAGGAGGTCTGGGTGAGTACAGGGATGGCCAGGCCAGCGATGGGAGTGGTGTGGGGAGGTTAGGCTTGCGCGGTAGCACAGCCGGCCATGGGAGGCATGAGCAGGCAGTACGACCGACGCTGGTTTGTGCGGCTCGAGCAAGAAGACCAGAGGTTGAAGAAGCAGCATGGCCGTTGGATTAACAATCCAACGGTCACTGCTGCTAGAATCTTTTGTGGACTAAGTTGACAAAGCCTTTCGTACACGTCAACCTTGTAAACCCACAAGTTAGCCTCCAAATCTGTCCCAAACAGCATACAGCCCAAAATTTCTAGCCAGATTCAAATTAATTAAAAAAATAAACATACCTTAATGTAAAATCCAATGAAATTTTACCCGCACAAAAACAATGAAATTTAAAATATCAAAATCGGAATGAAAAAAGTAATTTGGAACTAATTGCATGTTTGCTGTATTTTTCATTTTACAGCCCATTTCTTATTACTTATAGGCCATTTTCTGGGCAAGCCGAATGCATCCCTCCTCGTCTTGAAAGATTTCAGGCCCAGCAGGGCGTAGAAAAGCAAGTAGGCCTCCGTTGGTTATTCTGCAAAAAACAAAATAGCTGGGCTAGCCATTTTCAGAAAGAAAAAACAAAACTGGGCTGGTCATGTGGTAAACATATATGAAATAAAAGTCTGGGCTAGATGGGCCACAGTTGATACCCTGCTCCGTCCCGAAAACAAAAAAATAATACTGCGTGAGCTGCTGGGTCCCGGGTGTCAGCCGCTTCTTGTGCAGTTATCTCGCTTATTGACTACGTTGACAGTGGCGTGCGACCCAGATGTCAGAAAACCATTAGGAGGAACCATTTTTTCTTGTAATAAAGGAGGCACTTGCTTGCCTACTGCCATGATCCTGGTGGGTCCCTACTGTCATCCTCACCATGTACAGTTATCTCCTTATTCCTCTCGGTTGTTGACCATGTTGAGAACACCGGAGGGCGGCGCCGCGGCGAGCAAACCAAGGCTGAGGACGATGGTGAGGCCTCAGACGGGAACGAACAGGAGCCAGGGAAGATGCGCAGAGTTTTAGGGTGCGATGTGGCTGCAATGCATGCGCGGCAGCACAGCCAGCCGTGGGAGATGGGATCAGGCGGTCCCGCCGGCGCTGGTTTGGCTTTGGCGGCTGGAGGAAGAAGAGACTGAAGAAACACGATAGACGTTGAATGTCAATCCAACGGTCAAGGGTGGCACAATCGTTTGTTGACTAAGCTGACACCACGTAACATACTTTTTTATAGGAAGAAAAGAAAAGCTGGGCTCATTTGCCAGATAACATTCCCGAAACTGCCACCGTTTGATCTTGCGTTGCAACTAAAACAGCCAGGAAAATGCGTTCGTTTGCTGTCCTCCTCCCTGGGAACGTTCGCCACATAACATTCCCGAAAATCAAAGACTTGAGAAGGCGTACAGAACAAGCTAGTGTACCAGTAAAGAGATGTCGCAGAGTTCTAGAAAAAAGAGAGACGTGCTCCTGTAGCTGGTTCGAATCCAAACCTAGACTATGACTATATATAGTGCTATGCTACTCTGCAAGTAATGAAACTGACATATCCAACGTTCGCTTCTCCTCTTCTCTAGTTACTCTGCCTAGCATCAGAAGCTCCGACCGTAGCAACCATGTCCGCTGGTGGCTCGTCCACCTGCCATTCAGCAGGCAACAACCAGATATGCACCAAGTCGCCACTCATACCATCCCCTGTGGATCTCATCACACCCCCACCGGCACACTCACCGCAGCCGGTAGCTCATCGCAACCCGCTGCCGTTGGTGTGGTGCCACTGCTGCAAATCATGCAGAGTCATCCGTTGCGTCTCAACTACAATCCTCAACCCTGGCCGAGTCTTCTAGAAATGCCCGAATCATGGGGTAATAATATGTTTAAGTGTTTTTTGCCTGCTTTCAGTTGCGGATTTGTAAATAGTTTCATTGATGATCTTCCAATTTGATTCGTGCAGAAAAGGGAAGATTCGTGTGATTTGTATTTTTGGGAAGTTGCTGATGTGGGGGAATCGAACTACGCTGATTATTTGGTTAGCCGAGGAATCCCAATACCAGCAGGTTGGGGTGTTGGACAAGTAACTGAAGGAATGGCAGAAGAGGAAGATGCAAAGCAGAAGGTTAAAGATGTAGCTCATCTGAGCATGGCCAAGCAACAGCTGCTGAATGGCCTTGACAGCAATGAGGAGTTGAAAGAGCTTGTGAAGATAATGGGCAAGATCGTTGTGCTCTGTAGGATGATTGTCTCTTTATTTGCAGTGTATGTAGCACTCGTGATGTATTCAATGGCTATGATATGAGCACTTTGCTGAAACTAGTAATGAATGAAACCTGTTTAGCAGGCTGGGCGTAGTGTTGTGAACATTTAATGATTTCTATTAACAGAAATCGGGGGGTATCCCCTTTTGCTCATAAATAAATAAATAAACAGAGGCCCTTTTGCTAATAAATAAATAAATTAGCAGAGGCCCTGTCGGGTCAGCTTTGTTCCCATTCGAAGACGTTGAGCAAAATGCAGTCCAACAGCAAACTATGTCATCAAATTCAAGTTTCACAGCCAAATATGAGTACAACTAAACAACAATGTCATCATGTTTTAGTCTTCATACAATCACCAAACACAAATCAACATACATAATAAGTGATGTTCTCACAGCAAAATACTAAACAACAAATTCATCAGCTTTCAGTTGTCATAGCAAACACAATTTCACATAGTAAATAAAAAGTCGTATTCTCACAGGCAAATACGACAAAAGCAATCTGATCATCATCCGCAGCAGCAGCGTCAACATCTTCGCCATGTGTATCAGTCTGAATCGTAATTCCCCCCCCAAGTGTCTTCTTTTTCTTCATCCTCAATGTCCTCGAACATTGGCGTCTTATTGATCAACTCTCGTATGTCCACGGCCCGACAGGAAATCTTTTCGCCAGCGTCATTGATGTGATGGTTCTCAAAGATATTAGGAACATCTGTGGAATCTTCTACATCAGGAGCAGTGTAAGCATTATCTTGTTGTGCAACTTCATTAAACGAATTCCTCTGCTCAAACCTTTGCAATACTCTCCAGTCATCGCTACATGCATATGTGTCTTCCAAGAAAAATATCTATGTTGCTTGATTTGCCAAAATAAAAGGCTCGTCGGTCTGGTACGCCGCCTTGACATTGATGGATTTGAAATAGTCATCAGCTCTGGGTTTTGTGATCCTAGAAAATAGGTTATACCAACGACAGCACAACAGAACCACACACCGATGAACCTCGAAACTGGAGATATACTGCAATTGAACAATGTCTATTATGTTAGCATACATTTCAGTTGTCTCTTTGCCGTACGTATCCGTGCTCATGATGGCACTGTTTTGTGTCTTCCTGCCTTCATCGCATGCAAGGGTGTTGTAGCGCACATCTCCAACAACGAAAGATTCATAATGTCTTACCCGAGTATTAGGACCCATTGATAGTACGTAAAGGGCATCATCAACTGCCTGCCCATCCTTTCGCATCTTCTTAACCTATGGTTAGAAAATAGACAAGCTGATCATCTTATGTACGCAATATAATAAAAAAACTGACACTGCAATTCAAAAGCTTACATGGCTCTTGAACCATTTCGCAAATCCTGCCATAACTAGTTTGTCAATGTTTCTTGGATTTTGCGGCAGTAACTCCTTTTTGTAGATTCTGCACAACATAGTGATCGCGTCAAATATCTAAATATATAAGGATGTGCTGCAAGTTTAGTAGATTATGATGTATAAGTTGCAGTACTTAGCACTTACTCGATATAAGGTAGAATCTCAGGACAGTTATTCAACACATACCAAACCATTTTGTCCAAATCTTTAGGTTTGTCGTCTTGTCGACTCTTCCCTGTAACTCGAACAGAACAATCGAAAACATTGAGCTCGGGATTGTCCTCACCCACCTCTTTGCTAAGCTGATCAGCTGTTTCAATGTATTTTGAGTAGAATGTCAATGCTTCTGTAGGAATGTAGGCCTCTGCAATGGAACCCTCAGGTCTAGCTCTGTTCCTAACATAGCCTGTGAAAGTGCCTAGCCGCCTTTCAATAGGGTACATCCAGCCATACTGTACTGGACCTCTAAGTAGTGCCACATCAGGTAGATGAAAAGCCAAATGCACCATCACATCAAAGAAGGCTGGAGGATATATCTTCTCAAGGTCGCATAGGATAGTTGGTATCTTGTCTCTAAGACGCTCCAAAGCATCTATCCTGATATTTCTACTGCAGAGTTCCCTGAAGAATTGTCCCAACTCTACAACAGCTCTGTATAAGTCAGGGCGGCCCAATCCTCTAAGGATAACAGGTAAAACCCTTTATAGTAGGACGTGGCAGTCATGAGTTTTCAACGCTTGTACCTTATTTCCATCTACACTGACTCTCCTTTCAGGGCTGGAAGCAAATCCATGTGGTAATCTCACACGTGACAGGAACTTGCAGAATTCTTTTCTTTTTACCTTGTCCAAGACGTACACAGCTGGTGCCATATCCCATGATGCACCATCATCGTCCACCTGCAAATGCCTTCTAATACCCAGGTGTGTCAAATCAATCCTAGATTTTAAGGTATTTTCGTCTTGCCTTCAATATTAAGAATTGTGCCGATAATGCTATCACATATATTTTTCTCGATGTGCATCACATCAAGATTATGCCGGAGATCCAGATCTTTCAAATACTCCAAGTCCCACAAAGCGGACCTGCGAGTAAACAATAATCTCTCTTCTGCCCTGCCACGCTTCCTTTTCCCGCTACCATTATCAGGATGGTTTCCTGGTGTAATATGCCTGACCTTCTCTAATTCCACTTGCAACTCATCGCCGGTGAGCCTCTTTGGCGCATCACGGTTTTCATGCTTTGCATTGAACACATGTCTTCGGTATTTTGTAGGACATGTCTTGTTCTTGGCAAGGAAACGACAATGTCCAATGTAACAGATCTTGCTAAGTATTGCGTATGACAGCGGATTCCTGTCACAGTGAACACATGCATTGTAACCATGTGTCGTTCACCCTGACATAGTGCCCAAAGCCGAATAATCATGGATGCACCAAATTATAACAGCACGCAGAAAGAAATCAGCTGGTGGGCTGCTATATAGGTCTCGAGTGAGAACACCCCTCCATAGCTATCGAAGTTCCTCCACAAGAGGCTCCATGAATAAATCAACATGCTTTCCAGGACTTTTTGGACTTGGGATGAGCAAGGCTATCATGTAGTTTGATTCTTTGGTGCAGACATTTGGTGGCATGTTGTAAGGGATAACAATCACTGGCCACATGCTATATGTGGCGCTCTGGTGGCCAAATGGGTTAAATCCATCTGTAGCTAAGCCAAGTCTAATGTTTCTCGGGTCAGCGGCAAACTTTTTGTGTTTCTGATTGAAGCTTTTCCAGTCACTACCATGAGATGGATGGCTCATTACATTCTGATCTCTGTACTCCTGGTTCCTAGAATGCCACAGTACATCATCTCTTGTTTCAGCATCATGAAACAACCTCTGCAATCTTGGTATAATTGGAAAATATCTCAGAACATTTTGAGGAATCCTCTTCACAGCATCGCCATCTTTCCATCTTGATGATTTGCATTTTGGGCATCCACTTAAGTTGGCATAATCCTTCCGGAACAGAACACAATTATTCTTACAAACATGGATCATATCATATCCAATTCCAACTGCACGAAGGAAATTCTTCATTTTACTGTAGGTGTGTGGCAGCTCAGATGCATCTGGGAAATATTTGCGGAAAGCAGCCAACATCGCATCAAATGATTTATTGGTCATCCGCTCAGATGTCTTCACCTAAAGAAAGGTGACCATAGCTGGGAATACTGATAGCTTATTTCCTGGGGTGACTACCACGTTGCATTGTTCCAACATGTGGGCCCACCGTTTTTCTTCTGCAAGTGAAAGTTCACGAAATGCACGAGCATTTCATAGCATTGTTTCAATGTTGGTCAAACTCACTGGCTCCGCCGCCACCACCTCCTCCTCCTCCTCTTCCACCTGAGCATTAGGCAGATCAAGATGGTGATCTGCTGCTTCCACATAGTCAGTAACATTGACGTTCACAGCTTCACCATGATGAACCCACCTAGTATATGTGACCGACATCCCATACAAGTGTAGATGATTTTCCACAGTTGAGTGGGGTCTTGTAACTGAATTCATACAACTGCTACTCGGGTAGAGCACATCTGATTTCGGACTACCGTACTCACCTCTGATAAAGTTCATGAAGTTTTCAACCCCCTCGACATATTCAGCGGAGAATCTTTGAGCAGAAGTTATCCAAGTCCTGTCCATCTGTTAGACATACAAATTAGTTCTTCTACTAGATATTACAGGAAAAACATATATGCTTTTTTATAAAGTCCAGAAAAAAATACCTAGGTCGATGTCTAAAGCTATGGCAAGATATTTGGACAAGCAGATCTAAGTAACGAAATATATGTAAAGCTAATTCAGCAAACATATTTGAGTGCTAAATTATGGCAGGCTATTTCAACAGTCAATGAGGCCGAGCACACAGCCATCGAAGGCCATCTGAGCAACAAAGATCGAGTATAAAATGGTGTCGAGCTATTTCACCTAACAGATTGGCTACTAGACCATGGCAATCTACTTCACAATAAATATATGGCAGGATATTTTAGCAACTAATCGGGCGTGGCATGCCATCTCAGCAAAGCAGATTGAGTGCAGAACAGGGCAAGGAAGCTTCACAAGCAGAGCATATTGAGTGTAAACTATTTCGGCAAATAGTGAGATTAATAACGTCTATCAGCTAGTAACATTCAGCGCTACTCCAACATGCACGGGGCCTCAGTCTAGAATGCACGTATCGTGGGAGAAGCTGACCGCCGTGCGTCTCCATAAGAACGTCGCCAGCGGTGGCGGCGCGGCTGGAGGACGGTAGTCTACGAGAGCGTACTGTGGGAGCAAGAGGATCGCCGTGCGTCCCCTCAACGAACCGCGGCACCGACATATCGGCGCGGCAGGGAGGGCGGTTTTGGCCGAGCGAATGGAATGGAGGGGGCCGGGGGGAGGGGGGTTTGGGGAATATTATTGGCTAGTTGGCCGAAGGGCAGTTGAATTTGGGATTTGGGGGGAATATTTGCGCACTGTGCAGGGGAGTTTGGCGCATGGTCGGTTTCTCCAAATGTGGTCCCACGTATCATTGAAAAGGCAAGCCGAAGCGCGTTCCGTTTGCGCGAGCCTTGTGCAGGACCGACCGTCTGAGGGGTGCAATGCGACCGCGACAGGCGTGCTGTGAGTGTACCACCTTTTTCCTTTTAAACTTGGTGCTTCGCGCGATCGATCGATACTACTCCTAGTAATCCAGTAATCCCGACTAAAATGGCACGGCCGAGTCTTTTCCCGCGCGATATGCTGGGAGGTTGGCTTAGTTGGTTTTTTAGGACTTTATTTTTTATTAGGAAAAGGCTTAGTTGGTTTGACAGATGAAGCGAGAGAAAGATGTGAGATGCGTGAATGTGTAGTGGACGTACTATTGGAGTGCCTAAGATAAATTGTGTATGTATACTTCCTATGTGTTACTATTATTGTCTTGGGTCAAACCTTCTAAACTTAGACCAAGTTTATACACACAAAAATGAATCATCATTCAATATATTTTCATACAATATATCTTACTATTATTGTGAAAGTTCATATACAACGAACGAGATTCATGCAAACATGGCAGATTTTCATTACATTTCGAACTTTTATAGGATAGAAAAAAAAAGAAACCCGACCCTAAACCTATTCTACGGCGGCGACCGACGTCCACTTTCCTTTGTACTTCCGCATCGGCGACGAGGTCCTCCATCTGTCGTCTCCATGAACGGCGGCGGGGTTCAAGACCCGTGAAGTGAAGGTGCGGTCTTCGGCGAGGAAGAGTAGAACACGGGAGACGGACCGGCCAGTTGGCACACCATGCCCTGCCGCCTCCCATGCCGTACTCATCCTCGGAGGAGTCCCCGACCTCGGCGGTGGCAGTGGATGTGAGGTCGATGATGATGGACGTGGACGGTCCGTCGCTTCACCTGCCACTTGCACCGCCGAACGTTGGACGGCGGCAAGTAGGACGCGTGGCTGGCGGTGCTCCCGTCATCGGCCGCCAGCGTGGCCACCGCTTGTGCGGCCGCGTACGCGTCCGGCTACGCCGGTATTGTGTTGCGAGGGGCGACTTGAGCGAGGGCGGCGACCTCGAGCTTCATCCCCGAAGACAAGCTCTCCCGCAGAGCATTCCTGCTCGCGGTCATGCTGGATGTGGTGCCAGGTAGGAGGATGCGCTATGGTGTGGAGTTTAGCTGGGCGTTGCCGCTTTAAGTAGTGCATTCCGGTGAGGCCAAGCGTCCGGGTGCGTCAATAAGTCACCGGAGTTGGTTCCTCGGGCAGCAAGCCTGATTAATGATGGCATACGTACAGATAGCATGAATGCAGGCAGCTGGCGTCGGCTGGGAACGCATGTGCGCGACGGCGCGAGGGACGAGGGTTTTTTGTGTGCCAGGGTAGTCAGCTGCGGGCGTGGCAACGTTGGACATGCCCTTTGCTCACATGCGATCCCACATGTCATTGAAAGACGACCCGGCATGGTCTCAGGTCCTGGGGATGCAGTTGGCCGCGCTAGAACACTCCACAGACGCGTCGCGGAGCGCGCGCACTTCGGCGCCACGTGCATCCTCGATGAGCCGGATGTTGATCTGCTGGTCGTGCCACAGCGACAACGCCACCCTCGGCACCCTGAAGCCGAGCGTGTCCAGCGGCGATGAGCGTGTCGCTCACCGTGGTCACCGTGCCCAGAGGCTGTGCGGGAGCTGCGCCATGTTGCTCGCCCCCACGACCCACATGAACGGTTGTCGGTGGCGAGGAGGTCGTGGGCCAGCTCCTCTATTGGACTAGTCTGTGCCATGTCATCCTGACAGGTGTGCCCCAAATGTCGGTTTCCCTGTTTTCCAGGCCAAATTCGAGCAGCAGTATGGCCTCATTAACACTCGGCCGACCTCACTCTCTTCTAGTCTAGTAGTATCCGTAAATGACGCGAGCAGGGGACGGGGACGGACGTCGGTTTGCTCTCAACTGCGGTCCCACAAGCGAGCGAAAACGCAAGACGAAGCGCGTTCCATTCGATGAGCGACGTGCAGGGTCCACCGTGCCAGGGTGCAACGCGAACGCGACAAGAGTGATGTACACCGTCCGTTCGTTATGAACTTGCATACTTCGAGTACTCCTTTTTTTCAAGACAGTACAGACGCAAGCGCTCATACATGCACACATACACTCACCCCTATGAACGCACACACGCACACCCTACCCCTATGAGCACCTTCGAGAGACTGAGCCGTCATATCTATAATACTCCCTCCGTTCCTAAATATTTGTCTTTCTAGAGATTTCAATAAGTGACTATATACGGAGCAAAATGAGTGAATCTACACTCTAAAATATGTCTATATACATCTGTATATGGTAGTCCATTTGAAATCTCTAAAAAGACAAATATTTAGGAACGGAGGGAGTACTATATCTCTACTCTTATCTCTACTCTCGGTGATGATGGTGTGCCTGCCGTCTTGCAAAATAGACCGTCCGATCTACATCTGACGGATAGAAAGCAAACTATGGCAATTTTGGAAAAGGATACCCGCACCACTCTCGTTCATCCTTACCTCCCACAACTTCATTGTTGAGTAATTAAAAAAGGAAGCCTCTGGAACAATCTAGCATGGTGGCCACTGCCGGCGTCGTCCATCCCCATGCCTCCACTAAGTCCGACCACCAATCACCACCACGCCCCACTCCTCCTCACCTTATCTCTCATCTTTCTCGAGATATCATTTTTCGATGAAATTCTCGAGATACCATTTTTTTCGATGAAATTCTTGAGATATCATTAGTTTTTACACATGGGATTACTCCTTCATGGGTCAATCACAACAGGTGTTTTGTAAAAAAATGCATCCTAATGTTCCGTGCAATGCACGGGCATCTTGCTAGTCATCTGGAGATTTATGAAGTCACCGCCTCGTCGTCGACAGGAACGGTGGGGAGGTCCAGATGTCTGCCACGTGAAACTCCGAAACTTTGGTCCCATCCCACCCCACAACTGTCCAGGCTCCAGCCATCCGTCTTTGCAAACTCCGAACGGTCAAAACCGATTGACCGGTCGTCACCGGAACAACTATTCACACCAGAACATTCGCTGCTTGGCCTACGCCAGCTACTTGCCGACCGGTCACCACTGCCCCAAAACCACACCTCCTCTCCAGCCCATTCCCCCACCTTTCAAGCCCCTAGCCCACATCAGCCATCCCCTAGTTCACCGGAAAGCCATGGTGCGCCGCAAGATCATGTACTACAAGATGCTGACGCCGGAGCACCACGCAGAAATCGCAGCGGTGGTCGGTGCCACAGACCTACGTTCCCAAGCTCGCTTTGCGGCGTGCCAATCCCCGAGTTCTCTGGAGCCAAGCTCTGAGGAGGAGGAAGCCGATCCAATGTTCATGGCAGAGGTCGCGGCGCAGAAGGCCCCCGATGCGTATGAGACGATGGACATCGACTTCGTGCCGGCGTCCGGGTCCCCCATGGTGCAGGCGGACCAGCGGTTCAACCTGGCGATCCTAAAGGAGGACCGGGAGGTGGAGGCTTAACTCGACATGGAGCACGCGGATGCCGCTGCCATCGAGGCCCTCCTGCAGGTGGAACCGGATGTCGTGGATGTGAACCGCGCGGTGGAGGCTCAACTTGACGCGGAGCGCGCGGATGCCGCTGCCATCGAGGCCCTCCTACAGGCGAAACCGGATGTCGTGGATGTGAACCAGGCAGCGGAGGCTCAACTTGACACAGAGCACACGGATGCCACTGCCATCGAGGCCCTCCTGCATGCGGAACCAGACGTCCTCGACTTGAACCGGGTGGCGGAGGCTCAACTCGATGCGGAGCGCGCGGATGCCGCTGCCATCGAGGCCCTCCTGCAGGTGGAACCGAATGTCGTGGAAGTGAACCGGGAGGTGCTCGCGTCCGTGCAGCGCGCCCGCACACTCCGCGTGACTGAGTAGCTGGAGTCCGAGGACAACCACGGTGCGGAGACACACGTCGGTAGCTACGGCTGGTTCGTGCCGGCAGCTAAAGACGACGAGTCCATCTCGTTCCGCGAGCAGTGATAGTTTTTCTTTATGTTGTTGTTTTTAGGGATCTTTTGCTGTGTAAAAACATATATTTATGCAAGTCGCCTGACTTTCATCATTTGGGTCAGTCGACCATTTCAGGCGATTGGATGAATATCCTACGTCTCCTAACCCTTTTTCTTCCTCACCTCTTCTTCTTCCCCAACATACCACCACACAGGCCGCACGGATCTTCCCCAACATGCGGTTGGATGAACATACTGTATGAACGAAAATTATGTGTCAGCGGTAGGATGGCTGAGTTTGGTTTGATCACATGCGGTAGCACGTGTCAGTGAGGGTGCATTCCCTTGGTTGGGTTTGCGGCGTGCAGGAGCGACTGTGAGAGGGTGTGGTGCGACCACGACAGCCATGCGCAAGTGTACCTCCTTTTCATTTTGAAAAACTTTAGGCAAGCTTGGCAAAAATGTGTGGCAAAGTATGGCAATGCAAGGCCTAGACCCAAACAGGATACAAGTACGTACGTACTACTTGTGTTAAAAAAGAAAGGCGGGGTTTTCCTTCACGGGATTGATCGATACAAATCCTCGTTTGACGTGTCAATTAATGCGTATTTTTTCTCCAACGCCCAAAGAGCTAACCATCTCACTCCTCATTGCTTGATTAATACAGCACCATGCAAACCAACCTTCTCACTTCCGCATGCATGCAAGGGTATATTAATGTCCTTGGTTGCTAGTACGAGGCAAAGCCCCATCAATTTTGCCTCGATTAGTGTTAGTGGCCTTCTGCAAATTATAATTTTGATACTGGCCTTGTATACAAAAAATGGAGGTAGTAACTATTTGACTTCCTTCCCCATTGCGGTGACGGCAACGATATCTCGAACGTTGTGGCTTTGGTGAAGTGCGTTTGATGGAGCACACCATTGAGGGAGACCACGGTAAGTCGTTCGGAAGTGTCGCCTGCAAGCCGAGACAACCGCTTTCTTTGCATCCAGGAAGTCCGTTGAACCAAAGGAGGCGTAAATGTACTAGTACTACACAATAGCATCATCCGTCCGGCTTAGTGCGGTAAGGTGGTTTCTCGAAGAAGACGATGGAGAAATGGAGTCAGCGAAGAGTGAAATGATGGTTTCTTCATCCGTGCTTTGTGATTTGATGCCTCACTGCTTTGAGATTTGTGATAGAAGGGACAAGGGAGTAGACCCTGTGCTCTATACAATACATGCATCCAAGCACGGGAGAAAGAGGAGAGAGGTTGCATTTTTCTATTCCTTCAATCAATCAATTAGGGAGCTTCGGTTCCATCTTTTTGGCTTTGGAAGCACCCTCCACAATGGTTCCCATCGATGCCAAAAGTTATTTTCACATTTGGCTACACATTGTGGATGCCCTTAACCGTACCACTTGGTTTTGCTCCTGTGTGCTATCTATACAAATCTCGATTATATTGATCTAAAAAATTATAGTATCAAGATTAGTAAAAAGGAGGTGATTTTGCCGCACAGAAGGCGGGGGAGGTTTCTTATTTTTAGAGGACGTTGGCCTGGTGGTTTGCTAACATGCGGTCCCACGTGTCAGTGCTTTACCAAGCCGATCCGCGTCCCACATGAGGCAGAACAACGGTAGAAGCAACACGTGGTTAACTTGAAGAAGATGAGGGAGAAGCGGATTGAGCAATGAGTGAAATGATGGTTGCTTCGTCCCTCCAACTTAACTGCGGGAAAGGTGCAGCTTTGTGATTTGACGCCTCATTGCTCATTACTACACCGGTGCCAAGACAGGGGTGCTTCACCCCTGCCGCTCTGCACTGTTATTTCGGTATGGCACATGGACCCAGTTGCTTGATGTCCCACATGTCGGCGAAAGGGACTAGAACATTTATGAAAGCGAGCGCTCCACTCTTACGATGGAGGAGTACACGACACGGCGGCCCAGTGAACTGTTACTTGTACTGTAGTACTACTATAGTTTTGCTGTTTCGCACGATCCATCAGTACAAACCCGATTAAATAGGCAATGGCAGGATTTTCCCCGCACGGTAGATGATACTAGCCATTGCTACTTCTTGAGGTTGTGTTGGTTTTTTCCCTTGAAGAGGAAAGGGTGATGCAGCAAAGTAGAGATAAATATTTCCCTCAGTTAGAGAACCAAGGTATCAATCCAGTAGGAGACAACGCACAAATCACCTAGCACCTGCACAAACTATCAAACAACTTGCACCCAACGTGATAAAGGGGTTGTCAATCCCTTCACGATTATTTGCAAAAGTGAGATCTGATAAAGATTGGTAAAACTAAACAACAGATAAAGTAAATATTTTTGGGTTTTTTGGTTTATAGATCTGAAAATAAAAGATTGCAAAATAGTAGATCAGAAAGTAATATGATGGAAAATAGACCCGGGGGCCATAGGTTTCACTAGAGGCTTCTCTCAAGATAGCAAATAATACGGTGGGTGAACAAATTACTGTCGAGCAATTGATAGAAAAGCGCAAAGTTATGACGATATCCAAGGCAACGATTATGAAATATAGGCATCACGTCCGTGTCAAGTAGACCGAAACGATTCTGCATCTACTACTATTACTCCACACATTGACTGACTCCTGCCTGCATCTAGAGTATTAAGTTCATGAAGAACAGAGTAACGCATTAAGTAAGATGACATGATGTAGAGGAATAAACTCAAGCAATATGATGTAAACCCCATCTTTTTATCCTCGATGGCAACAATACAATACGTTCCTTGCTGCCCCTACTGTCACTGGGAAAGGACACCGCAAGATTGAACCCAAAGCTAAGCACTTCTCCCATTGCAAGAAAAACCAATCTAGTTGGCCAAACCAAACCAATAATTCGAAGAGAATTACAAAGATATCAAATCATGCATATAAGAATTCAGAGAAGATTCAAATAATATTCATAGATAAGCTGATCATAAATCCACAATTCATCGGATCTCGACAAACACACCGCAAAAGAATATTACATTGGATAGATCTCCAAGAACAACGAGGAGAACATGGTATTGAGAATCAAAGAGAGAGAAGAAGCCATCTAGCTACTAGCTATGGACCCGTAGGTCTGAGGTAAACTACTCAAGCTTCATCGGAAGGGCAATAGAATTGATGTAGAAGCCCTCCGTGATCGAATTCCCCTTCGACAGGGTGCCGGAAAAGGTCCCTAGATGGGATCTCACGGGTACAGAAGGTTGCGGCGGTGGAAAAGTCTTTTCGTGGATGCTTCTGAGGGTTTTGGAATATATGTGAATATATAGGACGAAGAAAAAACAGATAATATAAAATAGCATATTAATGCATATAAAACATCCAAAACAGATATTATAATAGCATGGAACAATAAAAAATTATAGATACGTTGGAGACGTATCAAGCATCCCCAAGCTTAATTCCTGCTCGTCCTCGAGTAGGTAAATGATAAAAACAGAATTTTTGATGTGGAATGCTACCTAACATATTTATCCATGTAATTTTCTTTATTGTGGCATGAATGTTCAGATCCGTAAGATTCAAAACAAAAGTTTAATATTGACATAAAAACAATAATACTTCAAGCATACTAACAAGGCAATTATGTCTTCTCAAAATAACATGGCCAAAGAAAGCTTATCCCTACAAAATCATATAGTCTGGCTATGCTCCATCTTCATCACACAAAATATTCAAATCATGCACAACCCTGATGACAATCCAAGCAATTGTTTCATACTTTTAGTGTTCTCAAACCTTTTCAACTTTCACGCAATACATGAACGTGAGCCATGGACATATCACTATAGGTGGAATAGAATACGGTGGTTGTGGAGAAGACAAAAGAGAAGGAGATAGTCTCACATCAACTAGGCGTATTAACGGGCTATGGAGATGCCCATAAATAGATATCAATGTGAGTGAGTAGGGATTGCCATGCAACGGATGCACTAGAGCTATAAGTGTATGGAAGCTCAAAAGAAAACTAAGTGGGTGTGCATCCAACTTGCTTGCTCATGAAGACCTAGGGCAATTTGAGGAAGCCCATCGTTGGAATATACAATCCAAGTTCTATAATGAAAATTTCCCACTAGTATATGAAAGTGACAAAATAGGAGACTCTCTATCATGAAGATCATGATGCTACTTTGAAGCACAAGTGTGGAAAAAGGATAGTAGCATTGCCCCTTCTCTCTTTTTCTCTAACTTTTTCTTTCTTTCTTTTTTTTCTTTTTTTTGGCTTGGCTTCTTTGGCCTCTTTTTTTATTTCCTCACATGGGACAATGCTCTAATAATGAAGATCATCACACTTTTAGTTACTTACAACTCAAGAATTACAACTCGATACTTAGAACAAAATATGACTCTATATGAATGCCTCCGGCGGTGTACCGGGATGTGCAATGAATCAAGAGTGACATGTATGAAAGAATTATGAAAGGTGGCTTTGCCACAAATACGATGTCAACTACATGATCATGCAAAGCAATATGACAATGATGAAGCGTGTCATAATAAAACGGAACGGTGGAAAGTTGCATGGCAATATATCTCGGAATGGCTATGGAAATGCCATAATAGGTAGCTATGGTGTCTTTTTTGAGGAAGGTATATGGTGGGTGTATGGTACCGGCGAAAGTTGCGTGGCACTAGAGAGGCTAGCAATGGTGGAAGGGTGAGAGTGCGTATAATCCATGGACTCAACATTAGTCATAAAGAACTCACATACTTATTGAAAAAATCTATTAGTCATCGAAACAAAGTACTACGTGCATGCTCCTAGGGGGATAGATTGGTATGAAAAGACCATCACTCTTCCCCAACCGCCACTCATAAGGAAGACAATCAAAAAATATCTCATGCTCCAACTTCGTTACATAACGGTTCACCATACGTGCATGCTACGGGACTCACAAACCTTAACACAAGTATTTCTCCAATTCACAATTACTCACTAGCATGACTCTAATACCACCATCTTTATATCTCAAAACAATCATAAGGAATCAAACTTCTCATAGTATTCAATGCACTTTATATGAAAGTTTTTATTATATCCCTCTTGGATGTCTATCATATTAGGACTAAATTCATAACTAAAGAAAATTACCATGCTTTTTAGAGACTCTCAAAATAATATAAGTGAAGCATGAGAGTTCAATAATTTCTATAAAATAAAACCACCGCCGTGCTGTAAAAAGATATAAGTGAAGCACTAGAGCAAAATTGCCTAGCTCAAAAGATATAAGTGAAGCACATAGAGTATTCTAATAAATCACGATTCATGTGTGTCCCGCTCAAAAGGTGTGTACAGCAAGGATGATTGTGTCAAACTAAATAGCAAAGACTCAAATCATACAAGACGCTCCAAGCAAAACACATATCATGTGGTGAATAAAAATATAGCCTCAAGTAAAGTTATCGATAGATGAAGACAAAAGAGGGGATGCCTTCCGGGGCATCCCCAAGCTTAGGCTCTTGGTTGTCCTTTAATATTACCTTAGGGTGCCTTGGGAATCCCCAAGCTTAGGCTCTTGCCACTCCTTATTCCATAGTCCATCAAATCCTTACCCAAAACTTGAAAACTTCACAACACAAAACTCAACAGAAAATCTCATAATCTCCGTTAGTATAAGAAAATAAATCACCACTTTTGGTACTGTTGTGAACTCATTATTTATTTATATTGGTGTAATATATACTGTATTCCAACTTCTCCATGGTTCATACCCCCCGATACTACCCATTGATTCATCAAAATAAGCAAACAACACAAAGAAAATAGAATCTGTCAAAAGCAGAACAGTCTGCGAAGATCCGAATTGTTCTAATCCTTATGTAACCCCAAAAATTCTAAAAAATTAGGAAAACAGAGTAAAATTGTATATAAATCTCTTGTAACAAATTCAGGGTTTTTAAAATCTCTAGTGAATTATTAAAATTCTGTGACTGGATGCAAAAGTTTCTGTTTTTCAACAAGATCAAATCAACTATCACCGTAAGCCATCCCAAAGGTCTTACTTGGTACAAACACTAATTAAAACACAAAACCACATCTAACCAGAGGCTAGATGAATTATTCAAAGCAAAAAAGGAACAAAAATAAAAACAAAAATAAAATTGGGTTGCCTCCCAACAAGCGCTATTGTTTAACGCCCTTAGCTAGGCATAAAAACAGGAATAGATCTAGGTATTGTCATCTTTGGTATGCAATCCATAAGTAGCTCTCATAATAGATTCATATGGCAATTTAATTTTCTTTCTTGGAAAGTCTTCCATGCCCTTCCTTAACGGAAATTTAAATCTAATGTTTCCTTCTTTCATATCAATAATTGTAGCAATCGTTCTAAGGAAAGGTCTATCAAGAATAATAGGACATGTAGGATTGCAATCTATATCAAGAACAATGAAATCTACGGGCACATAATTCCTATTTGCAACAATAAGAACATCATTAATCCTTCCCGTAGGTTTCTTAATAGTGGAATCTGCAAGATCCAAATTTAAGGAACAATCATCAAATTCACGGAAACCTAACACATCACATAAAGTTTTTGGAATCGTGGAAACACTAGCACCCAAATCACACAAAGCATGGCACTCATAATCTTTAACCTAAATTTTAATAGTAGGTTCCCACTCATCATAAAGTTTTCTAGGGATAGAAACTTCCAATTCAAGCTTTTCTTCAAAAGATTGCATCATAGCATCAACGATATGTTTAGTAAAAGCTTTGTTTTGATTATAAGCATGAGGAGAATTCAACATGGATTGCAATAAGGAAATAAAATCTATTAAAGAAAAATTGTCATAATTAAATTCCTTGAAATCCAAAAGAGTGGGTTCGTTGCTACTTAAAGTTTTGACCTCTCCAATCCCACTTTTATCAATTTTTGCATCAAGATCTAAAAACTCTGAATCATTGGGACGCCTTTTAACTAAAGTTGACTCATCTCCAGTCCCATATTTATCAAGATTTATATTGGAAAACAAATATTCAATAGGATTCACATAAATCACTTTATGATCTTCATCTTTATTTTCACGGAAACTAGAAGAACACGTTTTTACAAACCAATCTCGTTTAGCACGCATCTTAGCGGTTCTTTCTTTTGCACTCATCAATGGAAATTCTCATAGCTTTCAGAGACTCATTAATATCATGCTTGGGTGGAATAGATCTAATTTTCAAAGAATCAACATCAAGAGAAATTATATCCACGTTCCTAGACAAATCATCAATCTTAAGCAATTTTTCTTCAATCAAACCATTGAAACTCTTTCGTGAAATCATAAATTCTTTAACACTATTCTCAAAATCAGAGGACATCTTATTATAATATCCGTAAGAATTGTTGTAGGAATTACCATAATTATTAGTGGAATTACTAGGAAACGGCCTAGGATTAAAATTACCTCTATACGCGTTATTACCAAAATTGTTCCTACCAACAAAATTCACATCCATAGATTCATTATTATTCTCAATCAAAGTAGACAAAAGCATATCATTAGGATCAATAGAAGCACTCTTGCTAGCAAATAATTTCATAAGTTCATCCATCTTTCCACTCAAAACATTAATCTCTTCAATTGCATGCACTTTTTTACTAGTGAAAGATCTTTCGGTATGCCATTGAGAATAATTAACCATAATATTATCTAGAAGTTTAGTAGCTTCTCCTAGAGTAATTTCCATAAAAGTACCTCCCGAGGCCGAATCTAAAAGATTTCTAGAAGCAAAATTCAATCTGGCATAAATTTTTTGTATAATCATCCACAAATTCAAACCATGAGTAGGGCAATTTTGTATCATCAATTTCATCCTCTCCCAAGATTGTGCAACATGTTCATGATCAAGTTGCTTAAAATTCATAATATCGTTCCTAAGGGAGATGATCTTAGCGGGAGGAAAATACTTGGAAATAAAAGCATCTTTACACTTATTCCATGAATCAATACTATTTTTTGGCAAAGATGAAAACCAAGTTTTAGCATGATCTCGAAGTGAGAACGGAAATAGCTTCAATTTAACAATATCATTATCCACATCTTTTTTCTTTTGCATATCGCACAACTCAACGAATTATTCAGATGGGATGCGGCATCTTCACTAGGAAGGCCGGTAAATTGATCTTTCATAACAAGATTCAGCAAAGTGGCATTAATTTCATAAGATTCCGCACTAGTGGCGGGAGCAATCGGAGTACCAATAAAATCATTGTTATTAGTGTTGGAAAAATCACACAATTTGGTATTCTCTTGAGCCATCATGACAAAGCAAGCAATCCAACACACGAGCACACAAAAAGCAAACTAAAAAGACGAATGGAAGAAGGGCGAATAAAAAGGCGAATCTTTTCGAAAATCGTTTTAGAAGTGGGGGAGAGGAAAACGAGAGGTAAATGGCGAATAATGTAATGCAAGAGATGAGTGTTTTATGATGGGTACTTCATATGTCTTGACTTGGCATAGATCTCCCCGGCAACGGCGCCAAATTTTTTTCCTGCTACTTCTTGAGCTTGCGTTGGGTTTTTCCCTTGAAGAGGAAAGGGTGATGCAGCAAAGTAGAGATAAGTATTTCCCTCAGTTACAGAACCAAGGTATCAATCCAGTAGGGGACAACGCACAAATCACCTAGCACCTGCACAAACAATCAAACAACTTGCACCCAACGCGATAAAGGGGTTGTCAATCCCTTCACGGTTACTTGCAAAAGTGAGATCTGATAGAGATAGGTAAAACTAAACAAAAGATAAAGTAAATATTTTTGGGTTTTTTGGTTTATAGATCTGAAAATAAAAGATTGCAAAATAGTAGATCAGAAAGTAATATGATGGAAAATAGACCCGGGGGCCATAGGTTTCACTAGAGGCTTCTCTCAAGATAGCAAATAATACGGTGGGTGAACAAATTACTGTTGAGCAATTGATAGAAAAGCGCAAAGTTATGACGATATCCAAGGCAACGATTATGAAATATAGGCATCACGTCCGTGTCAAGTAGACCGAAACGATTCTGCATCTACTACTATTACTCCACACATCGACTGACTCCTGCCTGCATCTAGAGTATTAAGTTCATGAAGAACAGAGTAACGCATTAAGTAAGATGACATGATGTAGAGGAATAAACTCAAGCAATATGATGTAAACCCCATCTTTTTATCCTCGATGGCAACAATACAATACGTTCCTTGCTGCCCCTACTGTCACTAGGAAAGGACACCGCAAGATTGAACCCAAAGCTAAGCACTTCTCCCATTGCAAGAAAAACCAATCTAGTTGGCCAAACCAAACCGATAATTCGAAGAGAATTACAAAGATATCAAATCATGCATATAAGAATTCAGAGAAGATTCAAATAATATTCATAGAAAAGCTGATCATAAATCCACAATTCATTGGATCTCGACAAACACACCGCAAAAGAATATTACATCAGATAGATCTCCAAGAACAACGAGGAGAACATGGTATTGAGAATCAAAGAGAGAGAAGAAGCCATCTAGCTACTAGCTATGGACCCGTAGGTCTGAGGTAAACTACTCACGCTTCATCGGAAGGGCGATAGAATTGATGTAGAAGCCCTCCGTGATCGAATCCCCCTTCGGCAGGGTGCCGGAAAAGGTCCCTAAATGGGATCTCACGGGTACAGAAGGTGCGGCAGTGGAAAAGTCTTTTTGTGGATGCTTCTGAGGCTTTTGGAATATATGTGAATATATAGGACGAAGAAGTAGGTCGGTGGAGTCACGTGGGGCCCACAAGGCACGGGGGCGCGCCCTCCCTCCTTGTCACCACCTCGTGGCTCTTCTGACTTGAACTCCAAGTCTCCGGGGTGTCTTCTGGTCCAAGAAAAATCATCGCGAAAGTTTTATTCCGTTTGGATTCCGTTTGGTATTCCTTTTCTGCGAAACTCAGAAACAAGGAAAAAATAGAAACTGGCACTGGGCTCTAGGTTAATAGGTTAGTCCCAAAAATAATATAAAATTGCATATTAATGCATATAAAACATCCAAAATAGATAATATAATAGCATGGAACAATAAAAAATTATAGATACGTTGGAGACGTATCAAGCATCCCCAAGCTTAATTCCTGCTCGTCCTCGAGTAGGTAAATGATAAAAACAGAATTTTTGATGTGAATGCTACCTAACATATTTATCCATGTAATTTTCTTTATTGTGGCATGAATGTTCAGATCCATAAGATTCAAAAAAAAAGTTTAATATTGACATAAAAACAATAATACTTCAAGCATACTAACAAGGCAATTATGTCTTCTCAAAATAACATGGCCAAAGAAAGCTTATCCCTACAAAATCATATAGTCTGGCTATGCTCCATCTTCATCACACAAAATATTCAAATCATGCACAATCCCGATGACAATCCAAGCAATTGTTTCATACTTTTAGTGTTCTCAAACCTTTTCAACTTTCACGCAATACATGAACGTGAGCCATGGACATAGCACTATAGGTGGAATAGAATATGGTGGTTGTGGAGAAGACAAAAGAGAAGGAGATAGTCTCACATCAACTAGGCGTATTAATGGGCTATGGAGATGCCCATCAATAGATATCAATGTGAGTGAGTAGGGATTGCCATGCAACGGATGCACTAGAGCTATAAGTGTATGGAAGCTCAAAAGAAAACTAAGTGGGTGTGCATCCAACTTGCTTGCTCATGAAGACCTAGGGCAATTTGAGGAAGCCCATCATTGGAATATACAATCCAAGTTCTATAATGAAAATTTCCCACTAGTATATGAAAGTGACAAAATAGGAGACTCTCTATCATGAAGATCATGGTGCTACTTTGAAGCACAAGTGTGGAAAAAGGATAGTAGCATTGCCCCTTCTCTCTTTTTCTCTAACTTTTTCTTTCTTTCTTTTTTTTTCTTTTTTTTGGCTTGGCTTCTTTGGCCTCTTTTTTTATTTCCTCACATGGGACAATGCTCTAATAATGAAGATCATCACACTTTTATTTACTTACAACTCAAGAATTACAACTCGATATTTAGAACAAAATATGACTCTATATGAATGCCTCCGGCGGTGTACCGGGATGTGCAATGAATCAAGAGTGACATGTATGAAAGAATTATGAAAGGTGGCTTTGCCAAAAATACGATGTCAACTACATGATCATGCAAAGCAATATGACAATGATGAAGCATGTCATAATAAAACGGAACGGTGGAAAGTTGCATGGCAATATATCTCGGAATGGCTATGGAAATGCCATAATAGGTAGGTATGGTGTCTTTTTTGAGGAAGGTATATGGTGGGTGTATGGTACCGGCGAAAGTTGTGCGGCACTAGAGAGGCTAGCAATGGTGGAAGGGTGAGAGTGCGTATAATCCATGGACTCAACATTAGTCATAAAGAACTCACATACTTATTGAAAAAATCTATTAGTCATCGAAACAAAGTACTACGTGCATGCTCCTAGGGGGATAGATTGGTATGAAAAGACCATCACTCGTCCCCAACCGCCACTCATAAGGAAGACAATCAAAAAATATCTCATGCTCCAACTTCGTTACATAACGGTTCACCATACGTGCATGCTACGGGACTCACAAACCTTAACACAAGTATTTCTCCAATTCACAATTACTCACTAGCATGACTCGAATACCACCATCTTTATATCTCAAAACAATCATGAAGAACAGAGTAACGCATTAAGTAAGATGACATGATGTAGAGGAATAAACTCAAGCAATATGATGTAAACCCCATATTTTTACGCTCGATGGCAACAATACAATACGTGCCTTGCTGCCCCTACTGTCACTGGGAAAGGACACCACAAGATGGAACCCAAAGCTAAGCACTTCTCCCATTGCAAGAAAAACCAATCTAGTTGGCCAAACCAAACCAATAATTCGAAGAGAATTACAGAGATATCAAATCATGCATATAAGAATTCAGAGAAGATTCAAATAATATTCATAGATAAGCTGATCATAAATCCACAATTCATCGGATCTCGACAAACACACCGCAAAAGAATATTACATCGGATAGATCCCCAAGACCAACTAGGAAAACATGGTATTGAGAATCCAAGAGAGAGAATAGAATAAGCCATATAGCTACTAGCTATGGACCTGTATGTCTGAGGTAAACTACTCACGCTTCATCGGAAGGCCAATAGAGTTGATGTAGAAGCCCTCCATGATCGAATCCCCCTCCGGCAGGGTGCCGGAAAAGGTCCCTAGATGGGATCTCACGGGTACAGAAGGTTGCGGCGGTGGAAAAGTCTTTTTATGGATGCTTCTGAGGTTTTGGAATATATGTGAATATATAGGACGAAGAAGTAGGTCTGTGGAGTCACGTGGGGCCCACAAGGCAGGGGGCGCGCCCTCCCCCCTTGTCGCAGCCTCGTGGCTCTTCTGACTTGAACTCCAAGTCTCCGGGGTGTCTTCTGGTCCAAGAAAAATCATCGCGAAAGTTTTATTCCGTTTGGTATTCCTTTTGTACGAAACTCAAAAACAAGGAAAAAACAGAAACTGGCACTGGGCTCTAGGTTAATAGGTTAGTCCCAAAAATAATATAAAATATCATATTAATGCATATAAAACATCCAAAACAGATAATATAATAGCATGGAACAATCAAAAATTATAGATACGTTGGAGACGTATCAGCCATACATTTCAAAAGCAATTTTAATGTATGCAAACTGAATAATTAAGTAATAATATGAGATCTAGTAAAACTAAAAACACATACGGAGTATGATTTATTGTGTTAGAGTGTGGTAGTAGTGCTGTATTGCATAGTTGTTAGATGTAACATGCGAGAACATGTAGAGATGTACTTTTGGAGGGCCTACAGAGAGATATTGGGCATAAAGTGGATTCAAATATTTGTATTCGTCTTCATAGCATTTGTAACTCATATCTACAGTTTGTACAGTAGACGTGAATGCTTGTTCGCTCTTACGAAAACAGTACAGCAATAATGGGGTGGCGTGCGCCAATTTAGGCACTGGCACGTTGGCCTACTCGGCTCCACAGAGAGAGCGAGAGAAGAGATAAATACGCTGGCGGTCAGTGTATTTCAAGCGAAAAGCGTAATACGGTCACCGAACTTCAGAATACGCTCATTACGGTCACTATATATGTTTTGCAGTGATTATACGGTCACTTGCTCACCGTTCAGCCTTGGATTGCACTCTGTTGACCGGCCAAATAGTCTGCGTGGCACTATATTGACTGGTTAAATTGACCATGCTTCTTGTGGGTCCCACCTGTCAGTTCGCATAGGAAAAAGGTAAGATAAACACAAATTTACACAGGCGCGACAAGACTCCAACCCGTGCGCGGGAACCACCTGGTTGTGTATGTGTCTGTCAGGGCCTGATGTGTGCGCATGCACGTGTAGGTTGAGCACTTGAGCATGAGCGTGTGTGTTTGTCGTGTGGTGTGTGCATGCATGCGTGCGTGTGTGCGTGTGAGTGTTGCGTGCGTGCGTGGCTGTGTGTGTACGTGTGAGTGTTGCGTGCATGCATGGCTGCGTGTGTACGTATGAGTGTTGCGTGCATGCAATTCGTGTGCATGCGTGCGTGTGTGTATAATCACCACACCAGCTCCGGTGTGTTAAAAGAGACGGCTCAACATACTAATACAAGGCCACCTTGTCCGCTGTGACCGCGGTCATGACTTCGAACCACCGTCCAATATTTTTTTATCGTTTATTTTCATTCTTATACACGCCGACAGGTGGGCTCAATGGTAGTGAGATAATGTGATGCAACACTAGAGGTGCCACGTGGAGCATTTAACTGGTCAACTAGTCGTGTCTTGAGCAAATACAGGGCTGTATGGTGAGCCCGTGACTGTATAATAACCACAAAACATAAATGGTGACCGTAATGAGTGGATTCTGATGTCCAATGTACGTATCGTGCTTTCGCTTCAAATACAATGATCGTCACTATATATATCGCGAGAGAAAGATGAAACATGTGTGAATGTGCTGGGGGCGTACATTTAGAGGACCTGGAGATAGTTTGTGTGCGTACGTGAAAGGGGTGTAGAGGGGGTGTATGCGACGGAGAGAGAGATGCTCTTCGTTTCTGTTTATTATGACTAACTTTATATATAGTATAAAAATATAAAAATTCACAGTGCGGAATAAATATCATGGGGTGCACCATGCAATGCAAATTAACATTCATACTCCTCCATATAACTCTGTAATGTTGTATATATGTAGAAATTCTAAAATAATTTTTTGGCCACACTTTGTGTGGTTTTATTCAAAAGGAATGGTGTATGCAAAATAAATGTGAAGAGAGGGCTTTTTAGATCAATGGGGTACGTGATGTAACATGTGTGAATGTGTAGTTAACGTATTTGGCAAGGCCTAGAGAGGGTATGTCTATGTATTACGTATTCGAGAGAGGCATGGATAGAGGGGCCGGCGCGGGGGGGGGGGGGGGGCGACGTGGGAGAGATAGCACGAGAAATGAGAGAGGTCTAGAGAGAGAGAAAGACGAATAGGATGTTATGGCGAGAGATGCCCTTGAGTGTGTATATGCAAGGGGGGAGGGGATAGAGTCACGAGGAGAAAATATTTTGTGTGGTGTCTGTGTTGGTATGTGTGGGTGTGAGAAGATAACGAGACCTAGGGGCAGAGGGTGTGTCACCGCGTGAGGTCCGGTGGGCCGAGGTGAGGCCCTTGGTTCAGTTCCGTCCTGCGCCACATTGGTCGGCCCGTGACACATTCAGGGAGACCCATGGAGGACTAGTCGTACAAGACAAAGATACCAGAGTCATGAAGGACTCTCTGTCCACTGACAAAGCCGGCAAGGATTTGTAACCCTAGGTCCTCGGACTAACGTAACCCCTTATCTCTGATATTACCATTCATCCAACCTAACTTTAAGGGGCATCCTACGGAATGCTCTGCTAGAATCATACTCGTCAATCAGGAAGAGAGGTGGAGACAATGCATGTGAGACAGGCCTAAAGATAATGTGCGTGCGAGAGACACGTAGGCAGGTCTCTGTATATAGAAAGGGTCGATGGGGATTGTGCGTGTGTATGCGTGTGAGAGGAAGAGTGCTTGTGACAAAGGTTAGTGAAAACAGTCGTAAATGGTTGCGAGAGGGAGGGAGGGTGATATCGAGAGCATGTCTGCGAGAAAGACACCTCGGGAGAGAGTGTGTGAGCATGTGTGAGAGACCACCAATGGATATACATCGTGTGCGCGTATGTGTGAGAGAGAAAGTCAGCGCGTGTGTGAGGAGGGGCCTATGGAGAGTGAAACTACACGTAAAAGACTGATGTACACATTGATTAAAAATATAAATTGTATCCAAATATTAGGATGGGATCATGATATTTGCAATTCACGTAAGGAACGTTCATTGATCCATCAGACATCTATATTCTATCAAATTTGAGCATGTCTATGTTATTATTTGACATAATTGATCCACAGAGTCAGTATTTTGAACTCCAGACAATTCATCGCTTTAGCAATTCGAATATAAACGTGAGTATAGTTCATGTTGTGTGTGTAAAGCACATTATATATACAAAAGTTACACAATGAACATTATAAATAGCTAGCTATGAACTAGCATACATTTGAATTCAACTTAAGGTGGTTTAAAAAATTCGAATTCAACATGAAGTCCATTCAATTATTTGAATTCGAGATCATGGCATTTGTAAATCATAGCTAAATTATGGGGGCACCAATCTTTGCTCTGCTTTTGTACATAATAGCATATATAGTCGTGTACAAAATAGATTCAAATTTACCTCCTCCATTCCAAAATAATCATAGTTATAGGATTTTCAAGTGTCAAAATTTCAAAAAGAGGCGCAAAATTTAATGAGGTTTTCAAACATACAAGGTCAAATTTAACGTTGTCTATTTAGGTCAATCCTCAAAGTTCAAGAGTACTCTAAATTTGAATGCTTCTATTTCAAAATTTCGAACAAAGCGCCAAAAGAGCCTCTACTCGCCGAAACCGCGTGAGACCAATGTTTGCTAGAAGGAAATTACTTTTCTATCTCCGACCGGTGAAGCCTACCGGCCCGACGTCTATAGGTCTAAACCGGGGTAGTTTTGCAACTTCATCTAGACGCCACACAACCAACTCCGAAAAACATTCATACACCATGGCTACCTAAACACACATTCGCTCAGCCAAAATCGCTCCCGCCCACTATTTGGGACACCTGGGATTGCCGTCCTACCCCCGACCCGCAGTAGGTCCGAAATTTAAGAGGGGGGCAAAGTTTGTACCTTCCCCAAATTTCAAACAAGCGCGTCCCATCTGTTAAAAAAAACAAAAACAAGTGCGTCCTAGACCGAAACATGGTTCCCCCATAGCTCCCCCCCGCCCCCCATTCAATTCCCTGTTCGTACTCCGTGGGCGCCAAAACTACCTCTCCACTAGCCGCGAAACCCCGGCGTCCTCCATCCGACACCCCATCCAACCCATCAACCGCCGCCCTCCTCCATCACGCCGGAGCCGAGACCCCGACGTCGTCGTCCACCGCAACCGCAACCGTAACGCCCTCCACAGCTAGTAGTTGAAGTCGAGGCCGAGCTGCCTCGAGGACACCGATGTGCGGCGTACCCGAGCCAGTTCAACCACGCCGTCCTGCGCCTCACCACAGCTGCTCCAACGTCGCCACCGTCCACCGCACCAGAGTTGTTCCCGCTACGCCGTCCTTTGCCGCCTCGGATCTGGTTCCCCTCCGCCGACAGACGGCCACCGCAACACAGTTAACAATTTGGCCATGGGTTTGTCCAAGGCTCCACCCTCCTCCAAAACATCGGTTCCCCCGGTAAAAAGAAGAACATTGCCATGATATCAGGAGGACACAGCACTGGCAACCGGATCTGGTACTCCTCTTCCCTTATTCGTGCAAATCTCACCTGTCTGCTTGCACGGTATTCATCCCACAGAAGACACTAGTTGACCGCTTCTTCCTACACCTTTTTCTTGATACTAAATGTTCCTAGTAACTCGCGATGCACAAGGTTTCTCCTCATATACTATTTCACCTTAGCAAGAGGTCCGTCGCCCCCCTGGATTTCAATTCCTGGTCAGTTGATTCCCAATTAAAGGAAGCATTCCCCGGCGTAACAGATGCTAGTCCGCCTATTATGCCGGGGAAGCAGCGCCTCGGTGTTTATCTTAGGGGTGTGTGGGGCCTAGGAGCTGCTGGCGCCTGATCTGGAGGTCGGTCGGTCTTAAAGGGATGGCCGGGGGGTGCTGCAAAGCACGGCGGTGGTGTGAGGTCGAGGGGAGGGTGGGCGGCGGAGGCAGGGGTCTGGGCCGGTGGTCGCTGGCGGTTTGAGAAAGATTGTCAACAGTGACTGGCGGGAGGTAGACGAAGGCCATCTGCCCGTTCCTTGTAGATCGGACGGTTCATAAAAAAATCGACTGACCTATTTATTTTCAATCGACTGTTATTTTGATAGGACCACATGTGGTGGTGTGCTGGAGGAGTACCTGCATTTCCTAGCCATCCCTATGCTCATATATTACAAAATCATACAGAGTAGAATCTAATTTTGTTTGCCATGCAATGCTCTAGAGCTATCATATGTCTCCTGTCATTTATTTTTCAGCCACCTGCTATCTGCTACTTTTACAGTGCACTAGTTTTGCACACACTTCACCCATACTCTCACTATTGTTTTTTTATGTGTGGGTATTTCAGCCTTTGCCGAACTGTTGAGAGAAGCACGAAATAAAAGAGAGAAGTCGCTCCTGCTTTCTTCGTGGGCAGGCAAGACATGTTTGGGCGCTATAAAGGGTGCAGTGTCAGCAGATGGAGACGGTAAACGTAGCTCTGGAGTTGATGATCTCGCTCGCCATGAACCACCATCCCAGGTGATTGCTTTAACTTCGCGGTGTCATATGTGGTGGATGTTGCATATGGTGTCTAGCTTGTATTCGAAAGGCCGAAGTCGTTCTTTATTAAGATAAGGAAATATATTTTTTACATGAACCACCATCCCGGGAGCACCAAAAGCCAAATAGTTAGTCAGGGCACTGGCTGAGCCAGTGACAAGCCCAGCACAGACATGCATCACCTGCAAGCCAACTAAAAAGCCACGGTGGTGACGAAGCAGCCCGCCTCCCACCAGGCTCTCAGGTCCTCGATGATCATGCTCACCACTCGAGTCGGATGTCTAGCTTGTATTGCTTCCAATTTGGCTAAATTGCATCTGCTTAGCTTACACATTATACCTTTGAATATGACATGCCTTCCTGTTTTTGGTACATACTACTACATCTGTCTATTAACCATGTTCTTACATCAAACTAATGTTCTTGTGTATCCCTCATCAATCACTTATGATGAGACAGTCATGCTCGTGGACTGCTGTAAGAAAAGATCCTCTTTTAAAGAATGCAGTGTCAGCCTCCCCACATGATTCTCAAGAAACAACAATGCTAGATGAAGATAGTCAACGTAGCTCTGTAGTTGATGACCACATTTCCCCTACACCACCATTGCAGGTGCTTGCTCTAACTTGGCAGCGTGATATGTGGTTGCATGTTGCATATAGTGTCTAAATTGCAATTCTTCCAATATAGTTAAATTGCATGTGCTATTCTGCTTTGTTTATACATTATACCTGTTAATGTGACATGCCTTCCTGTTTTTGGTACATAGTACATCTGTCTATTAAGCATGTCCTTACATTAAACTACTGTTTTTTTGTATCCCGCGTTAATCAATTATGACGAGACACCTTTAGTATATGTAGAGTGATATTGGTTGCATCTTTCATATGATTTATAGCATGCACTGCTTCTAATTTGTTGAAACGCCATTTATGATGGGACACTTTTAACTTGGCAGTCATATTGGTTACATCTTTCATGTGGTGTCTAGCTTGCATTGCTTCTAATTTGTTGAAATGGCTTCTGCTTAGTTTACACAAATAGTTGTGAATATGCCATGCCGTCCTGTTTTTCGTACATATTCCATCCTCGTATCATGTGTTTGCCTTACATCAAAGTAGTGATTGTCAGTATCATGCATGAATGAGTTCTGAAGAGTGAATTTTATTGCTTTTTCTTGTCGGTTTTACTTGACAATGCAAAATCAATAAAGCAGAAGGAAATTAGCAAGGCAGTGGATAAAGGTGCTCCTTCCAAACAACTGAAAC